>JAUPTC010001058.1:0-29907 GCA_030762895.1 Sophora flavescens
TAAAAATATAAATAAATACATTTATCCCGGTTAATACAGCGAAAATATTTTCTTGAAAAAATAAAAATCGGAAAATAAAAAGTAAGGTGTTACAAATATACCTACAATTTCGGGTTTCACTAGAATTGTCAAATTAGGCCAAAATCAAGGCTAAATTGGGTCCCGAGTTCTCTGGCGCGGATCAGTGTGCAGTTCATGATGTTTCTTCACTTAAATGGGCCTAACTTACTCATCTTAAGCCCGATTAAGGCATAAGATACATTGTTGGAAAGCTTATTCGAGAGGCCCTTTATTAGGTCTAGGGTTAGGTAAGGATTAAGAAGCATGAATAGCAGTTTACAGCCACACAAGTCAGAGAGAGGCGAAAATTAGACAACTTTTACAATCATTGTTTTTGCTTTTACATTATTCGGCTTAATAGCTAAACATTGTTAATTTTCGGATTTTTCACTCATCATCGACCTTTGTGCCTTGTGAGCATAACTAGAGCTACGAAATCGGATTTTGGTGATCTTGCTTTGTCCCTAGAATGATAAGGAAGAGACCTACAATTTCATGTTTCAAGGGAATTGTCAAATTAGCCCAAAATCAAGGCTAAATTGGTTCCCGAGTTTTCTGGCGAGGATCAGTGCGCAGTCCATGATGTTCCTTCACTTAAATGGGCCTAACTTACTCATCTTAAGCCCAATTAAGGCATATGATACCTTGTAGGAAAGCTTATTCAGAGGCCCTTAATTTGGTCTAGGGTTAGGTCACGATTAATAAGCATAAATAGTAGTTTACAGCCGTACAATCCAGAGAGAGACGTAAATTAGACAACTTTTACAATCATTGTTTTTGCTTTTACATTATTGTGCTTAATTGCTAAACATTGTTAATTTTCGGATTTTTCACTCATCCTGACCTTGTTGCCATGCACAGAGCATAACTAGAGCTACAAATATTAGATTTTGGTGATCTTGCAGTCCCTATAAAAATAAGGAAGAGACCTACAATTTCAGGTGTCACAAGAATTGTCAATTTAGTCCAAAATCAAGGCTAAATTGGGTCCCAGGAGTTCTCTGGCGCGGAATAGTGCGCAATCCATGATGTTCCTTCACTTAAATGGGCCTAACTTACTCATTTTAAGCCCAATTAAGGCATATGATACCTTGTTGGAAAGCTTATTCAGAGGCCCTTAATTTGGTCTAGGGTTAGGTGAGGATTAATAAGAATAAATAGCAGTTTACAGCCGCACAAGCCAGAGAGAGATGGAAATTAGACAACTTTTACAGTCATTGTTTTTGCTTTTTTACATTACTAGGCTTAATTGATAACTTTGTTAATTTACGGATTTTTCACTCATCCTGACCTTTTTGCCTTGCTAAAAGCATAACTAGAGCTACGAGATATCGGATATTTGTGATCTTCTTTGTCCCCGAGAAAGACAAGGAAGAGACCTACAATTTCAGGTTTCACAAGAATTGTCAAGTTAGGCTTAAATCAAGGCTAAATTGGGTCCCAGAGTTCTCCAGCACGGATCGGTCTGCGATCTATGATGTTTGGTCGCGCTGTCGCGCACGCGCCAAAAAGGACAAGCGGGTTTTAAAACTGTAGTAAGGGCGACAACTCGGATGTCGTCTCACAAGGACTCTCAAAGTGTTATTTTTCACAAAATCAGTTTTGGGGGGTTTGGATTGGGGTGCAAATAAGAAAACAAAATAATAACAGAGCAATGAAACAAGGCAATTCAAAGAGGTTGTCAAATAGCTAAAAACCGATTAATCTATTGTTCTCGATTTCCCAACTATCCTAGGTTCATGCAATTTCCAAGCCCTAAGCAGATTCTAATCCCCTCCCGGTTGTAGCAATAATTTACAAGCGAAACCACTACTACAGATATATGTCCCTATTCCCGAATTAAGCAAACGGGGTTAAGCCCTTCGTGAACTAAGCGAACACGAAACAAACACACGCGAATTAAGCAAACGCGATTGATTATAGGGACATAATATCACCGAAGATAAATCAACAAACATAATATACTCCTGAATGTAGCAAACAGAAATATACAACATGGCATTGAAAAGGGAAAAGCATACACAACAGGAAATGCAAGAACCTCAAGTATTGGCAATCGATTACAATAGATTAATCCTAGAAATTTAGTTCTCCATAACAAAAACAAAAACACACGAGAAGAAAATATAAAAGCAGAACAATGGAGAAGCAAAAGTCTTTACAAACTGTTGAGAACGACCTTTTATACTATTCAGAATTTTAGCCCACTCGCGGCGAAGCCTACTCTCGCGTCGCGAATCTTGTGAACATTCTGCAGCCTTTGGTATTCTCGCGAGGCGAACAAACCTTCGCGAAGCGAGGAACTAAAGAGTCTTCTTATTACGCCCGTTATGAACATCAAGGCCCTAACCGTGATGCTTTCTGTCTTCCAGGCTCGCGGGCGAGATGTATTCGCGAGGCGACCCAGAAACCTTGAATTTTTTCGGGCAGTCACCTCTCGGGGTCGCGAGGCGAGAAGAATAGTCGCGGGGCGAACCGAGAGAGGATGACATTTTCAGCATTCTCTGCGGCCTTCGAGGGTCGCGAGGCTAGAAAGAAGATCGCGAGGGCGAATCCCCTGTTTCTTTATTCCTTCAACTTCTACTCTACCTGAAAACAAGGAAATAACTATAAGTGCATTATTTTGACTCCAAACTGGCTAAATTAACCTAAAACTACTTTAGGGAATCAAAACCTTGCTTGAGGACAATCTAATCTAATTTGGGTGAAAATGATATATAATTTGCACAAAACCTTGGTCATACTAGCCATAAAACTAGATGAGCCAGAGGCTTATCAAAATACCCCAAACTTAAACTTTGCTTGTCCCCAAGCAAACTAAGACTCAAAAATCAAAAAGACTCAAGACCTGGCAAGTTTAAAAGATTCAATCAACATTGCACAAATTCAAGCAACTTCATCAAAACAGTTTTCTTCATTGTTCCCCCCTTTTCAAACAAAGCAATCCCCACATTCACTTAGTCTAAACATTTGAGAATTTCATCATTCAAACAATCAGAAATCTAAGCAGGGGATCCAAGTCACACACAAGAAGGAGATCACCAAATTCAAACAACTGCCTTCCTCACAAGGGCATTTAGTATATCACTCAATCGCTCAGTTTGTGTCAGGCTAACAACTTTGCACTCAGTTTCACTTTTCAAGAACACTTCCCATAAATTTGATTTTCATCTCCCTATGATTCCCACAGAAAACATGCATGCAACATCAAAAGGTCTTTTATGGGTTGTAATGGGGCCTGGCTAAGGGTAGGATATACAAAAGGAACTAGGCTGAAGACCCTAGGAACTAAGAGAGCATGAACATTATTTACACTTTGAAATTCACTCAAGTTCCTTTTCTCATTCATCTTTTCAATTGCCTTGGGTGACTACAGCCATTTCTTCTTCCTTTTTTTTTCTAATTCTTTTATTTTATTTTATTTTCATTTTTTTTTACATTTATACATTTTTTTTTCACAAGCCTTTGGCTCCAACTTTTTTATTATATTTTTTCTTTTTCCCAATCCCAACAACATATTACACCTTGCAGCCACCCCCAAACTTAGTTTCTTGCACCCATTCTAAGATTCCATGCTCTTCTAATTCTAAGATCGGGTTACATGGTTTTCTAGATTTTGGGCTTATAACATTAGGTTATCAAGAATTAACAGGCTAATAGGCTCAATGGGGCTAACTAGGGAACATGCATTAGGGATGGTTATTATTTAGGCTAAGTAGCTATTTACAAAGAAAATGCCTAAATCATCTGAAGCAAACACATAATCATGCAAACCAAAAAGAGATTCAAGCAAATTCAGGAAAGTGCAACTTGAAAGTGATTTCACACAGTTAGAAACATGTTGGAGGCTCAAAACCTCACCTGGACATTCGTGCAAATTGTTTGAAAGAGATTCTATCCCTAGTGTGTGCTTCCTATCACCCCAAACTTATCATAAATCATGTCATCATAACAAAATCTCAAAGTGCAGTTTTCAATTTCACATGGGAATCACTTTTCAAAAACAAAAATTTTTCGGCCTAGGGGGAATCATCACATATCAATCATGCAAGCAATCTGTGCAACATCAATCAAAATCCATCAAACTTGCCAACAAAAGACTCAACACACAAATACTCCTGAGCTTCTCAAATTATTCAGGAGCTTTATTCAAAGAAAAGGAAAAAAAAACAAAACAAAACAAAAACTACAACTAGTTCCCTCCCCCACACTTAAAGCATGCATTGTCCCCAATGAAACAACATAACAACAAAATCAGAGTGAGGGAAAGGAAATGAAACTCCCTGATCAAGTATCAGTGTAGGTGGGATCTTCCAAGGAGAGCTCCTCAACATTTGCATCCATAGGAACAACAGCATCTACACCATGGAATGGCTTCAGCCTCTGCCCGTTAACCTTGAAGGTCTTGTTGGTACCTGCACTTTGAATCTCTATTGCACCATAAGGAAAAACGTTAGTAACAACAAAGGGGCCATCCCATTTGGACCTAAGTTTCCCAGCCATCAATCTCAGGCGGGAATTAAATAGTAAGACTTTTTGGCCCACAAAAAACTCTTTTCTAACAATCATCCTATCATGAAACAGTTTTGTCTTTTCTTTATAAATCCTGGAGCTTTCATAGGCTTCCAGCCTAAGCTCCTCAAGTTGCTGCAACTGCAGTTTTCTTTCAACACCAGCTTCTTTCATGACCAAGTTACAACCCTTTATTGCCCAATATGCCCGGTGCTCAACTTCCACCGGTAGGTGACATGCCTTGCCAAACACAAGCCTGAATGGGGACATTCCTATAGGTGTCTTGAAATCAGTCCTCTGAGCCC
This sequence comes from Sophora flavescens, assembly GCA_030762895.1. Lineage (NCBI taxonomy): Eukaryota > Viridiplantae > Streptophyta > Magnoliopsida > Fabales > Fabaceae > Sophora > Sophora flavescens. The sequence goes on from JAUPTC010001058.1 coordinate 4,878, forward strand.
ACAGTGCGTCTTCCAGACGGCGGCTCCATTCCTTTCTATTAGGCTGCACCATCTTCTCTAGAATTTGCTTGATCTCCCTGTTGGATATTTCAGCCTGGCCATTTGTCTGGGGATGGTAAGCAGTGGAAACTCTATGCACAACCCCATATTTTCTGAGTAGGGCTTCTATGGTTCTGTTGCAAAAGTGTGTGCCCTGGTCACTGATGATGGCCTTAGGTATGCCAAACCTGCAAAAAATGTTGGACCTAACAAATTTGGAAACAACGTTAGCATCATTAGTCCTAGTGGGGATTGCTTCCACCCACTATGAAACATAATCCACAGCCAAAAGAATATACAAATAACCAAAAGAAGGAGGGAAATGACCCATGAAGTCCATCCCCCACACATCAAAAACTTCACAATAAAGCATGGGCTGCTGAGGCATCTCACTCCTACGAGTGATTGCAGGGCCTGCAGTTTGACATTCCTTACAATTCCTGTATACCTCATATGAATCTCTAAAAATTGTGGGCCAGTAGAACCCAGAATCCAGGACTTTTCTTGCTGTCCTCTGAGGTCCAAAGTGTCCTCCAACTTGAGAGGCATGTGAGAAGTGCAGAATGGACTCTGTCTCATGATCGGGGACACACCTCCGAATCACCTGGTCACTGCAAAACTTCCACAGGTAGGGATCATCCCACACATAATACTTTGCATCGCTCTTGAGCTTGTGGAACTTATGTCTACTTGTACCTGCAGGAACAACACCAGCAACTAGAAAATTGACTATGTCAGCAAACCAGGGGGTTACCCCATACAGATGCAAAAGTCTCTCATCAGGGAAATCATCTTGGATGGGAGTAGGATCCTCATCCCTTGCTATCCGGCTCAAGTGATCGGCTACCAGATTTTCAGCTCCACTCCTATCTTTTATTTCCACATTGAACTCTTGGAGTAAAAGCATCCACCGGATCAGTCTTGGCTTAGCTTCTGGCTTCTTCAATAGGTACTTCAGAGCTGCATGGTCAGTAAAAACAATGACCCTAGAACCTAGCAAATATGACCTAAATTTGTCAAGTGCAAATACAACAGCTAGCAGTTCTTTTTCAGTGGTTGTGTAATTTGCTTGTGCAGCATCTATTGTCCTAGAAGCATAATGAATTACATGGGCAGCATTGCCCACTCTTTGTGCCAGAACCGCTCCCACAGCAAAATTTGAAGCATCACACATTAGTTCAAAGGGGAGTGTCCAGTCAGGGGGCTGGATGACAGGGGTGGATGTCAATGCCTTTTTCAGATAGTCAAATGACTTCTTACACTTTTCATCAAAAAGGAACACGGCATCATTCTTCAGCAGGTTTGACAATGGCAGAGCAATCTTGCTGAAGTCCTTAATAAAGCGCCTGTAGAAACCTGCATGGCCAAGAAAAGAACGGATCTCGCGTACGCAAGATGGGTAAGGCAATGAAGAAATTACATCAATTTTTGCAGGATCTACAGAAATACCCTCCTGAGAAATTACATGACCCAAAACTATCCCCCGTTCTACCATGAAGTGACATTTTCATAATTCAAGATCAAATCAGTCTCAATGCATCTTTGTAGAACTAGACTCAGACTATGCAGACATGCATCAAATGAGGAGCCATATACAGTGAAGTCATCCATGAACACCTCTATGCAATTTTCAATAAACTCAGAGAAAATGCTAAGCATGCATCTTTGAAAGGTGCCAGGAGTATTACAAAGGCCAAATGGCATCCTCCTATAGGCAAGCGTCTGCGAAGGGGCACATGAAGGTGGTCTTTTCTCGATCCTCGGGGGCAATATGAATCCGGAAATACCGGAAAAGCCATCAAGAAAGCAATAATGGGATTTACCAGCCAGCCGTTCCAGCATCTGATCTATAAACGGCAAAGGAAAGTGATCCTTTCTGGTGGCCTGGTTCAACTTCCTATAGTCTATACAAACTCGCCAGCTATTCTGGACTCTAGTAGGCACAAGTTCATTATTATCATTTCTAACTACAGTGAGACCAGACTTTTTGGGTACAACTTGCACCGGACTTACCCAAGGACTATCAGAAATGGGGTATATGATACCCGCCTGCAGGAGCTTAGTAACTTCTTTCTTCACCACATCCAGAATCATTGGGTTTAGTCGCCTTTGTGCCTGTCTAACTGGCTTAGCCCCATCCTCCAATAGAATTCTGTGCATGCATCTGGAGGGGCTAATTCCTGGAATATCAGCCAATGTCCACCCAATAGCCTTCTTGTACTTCTTCAGAACTTTCAATAGTTTCGCTTCCTGGTCATATTCAAGGCTAGAGGAAATGATGACTGGAAGTTTCTCATTTGTCTCCAGGTAGGCATACTTCAAGTTCCCAGGAAGTGGCTTGAGCTCTAAGGATGGTGGCTGCTCAACAGATGGTGCATTGGGAGTAGCCATGGTGTCAAGGACTCTGCTTTGCAAACAGTTTCACTCTCACTATCACTATCACCTGCAAAGCTGAATCCGAAACTCAGAACAAGCGGAACAAGGGTTAGTGTCGATCAGTTAGTACAAGTATATACATCATCAAAACCAGAAATAAAAGGAAAATCGAAACAAAGTCCTCATGAGTATCCTCAATAAGCTCACAAAGCAACTCTAAGTGGAAAGCAGAGTGCTCCTCCAATGGGTGTTTCATAGCATCAAAGATCTTGAACTTGGCCACAATACCACCAAACTCGATAGACATAGTCCCATCATACACATCAATCTTAGTCTTGGATGTCATCATGAATGGTCTACCCAAGATTATTGGTGATCTCTTTGGAAGGTGTCTCTCCTGCCATGTCTAAGATGTAGAAGTCCGCGAGGAAGATCAAATCATCAACTTGCACTAGCACATCTTCTACCATTCCCATGGGTCAGCACTTTGGTCTGTTGGCCAATCGGATGGTAAGGCTCGTATATCTGCAGAGGCCCAAGATCAAGATTGTTAAAGATGGAGGTAGGCATGACATTTATGGATGCTCCCAAGTCCAGCATGCAGTTTTCAAACTTCCTGTCCCCAATAGTGCATGGAATGGTGAATGTGCCCGGATCCTTGCACTTCTGTGGTAGTGCCTGAGTAGGGGTTAAAGAAGCAACTCTTTCTGGCTTAGATTGGATAAGTCTTTGAGACATTCATTCCCAAGTCAACCCTCTCATTATTCTTCATCTTCCTCTTGTTGGTGCACGGAGTCCTTCAAAAATTTCGCATACTTGGGCACTTGCTTGATCACATCCAACGGTGGAATATTAACGATTACCCTCCCGAAAACATCTAAGATCTCCCTTTCCTTGTCTTCACCACCAATCTTCTTATTTTTCTGAATTCTGTGTGAGAAAGGGATTGGTGTTCTGTACACTTTCTCAACTTCTACTTCAACAATAGGCTCAGGAGTTACCTCAACAGTTTCTTCATCCTTTCCCAGAGGTGGCCTCAACAACTTTTCCGGATCTCGAGAGATATGGCACTCACATTAGGGTTGGAGGCATTGGGATTTATCCATTGGTGTGCTTGGCAGCTGGTTTGTCCCTTGACCTTCTTGTATGTTATTTATGTTTGTGGCCATCTGTCCAATCTGTGTCCTCAAATCTTGAATCTTGGCACTTGTTTGTTGTTGAAAGCGTGTCCGTGAAGTCTCGAATCTGTCCCATTTGTTCTTTGGAGCGGCTGTGAAGCTGCAACTTGTCCAACCTGCTGCTGAAGCTGGAGGTTGTTTGCGCCATCTGTTTGATCATATCTTCCAATGAAGGTCCAGAAGGTGCAGAAGTGGTCACTGGAGGAGGATTTACGAGGTGCCCTTGGTTCTTTGTTGGGATGAGTTCCCATACCGCATGATTAGGATGATTACTCCGAGTTAGGATGGTACCTATTTGTTGAGAGGTGGAGTCTTTGCACTGTTCGGTTATTGCCTTGATTATACGGATGGACTGCATAGGCTTGAGGTGATTCAGTAACTGATCCTCCTTGCAGAATGGGGCAAGCTTCATATGGGTGCTCAGGAGAACTGCACATGCCACACAACACCGCAGGCTGAACCCTATCCATTGCCAATTTCTCTACCAAAGAAATGAGCCTATCAATTCTATCATCACGGACATGGTTGGAAGAAGAAGTGTGGACCTCATGTACACCTCTAGTCTCGGCGCAATTTCTTACGGTAGTAAATTGCTGGGAATTCAGTGACATGTTCTCAATGAGTTGCTTGGCAGCAGATGGAGTCTTGTCAACCAACGCTCCCCCACTAGCAGCATCCAAAATATTCCTATCCATCGGCAGTAGCCCTTCATAAAAGTACTGGATAAGGAGTTGTTCAGAAATCTGATGCTGGGGGCAACTGGATGCCAACTGCTTGAACCTCTCCCAATATTCGGCTAGCGACTCATTTCCTTGCCTGATGCCACATATCTCCTTCCTTATTGAAGCGGCTCTGGAGGCAGGAAAATATTTCTCTAGGAAGAGCTTCTTCAAGTCGTTCCATGTGGTAATGGAGTTCAGCTCAAGGTATAATAGCCAATCTTTTGCAGCTCCCTGGAGTGAGAACGGAAAAGCTTTCAACTTGATATGATCCTCAGTTACTCCTTCTGGCCTCAAAGTGGTGGAGCAGACAACCTAGAATTCCTTGAGATGCTTGTGTGGATCTTCACCTGCAAGACCATTAAATCTTGGCAACAAATGGATTAGCCCAGATTTTAATTCAAAAGGAGTGTCAGCACCAGGATAAGCAATGCACAAACCATTGTAATTCACATCAGGGGCAGCAAGCTGCCTCAATGTCATTTGGTCTCCCATGTTTTCAAAAACAGTTTTGGAATTAGAGTCACTACTAGAACTAGCCCGAAATTCTCTACGGAGTGTGTGCAGTGTTCTTTCAATTTCCGGATCAAATTCACACAGTTCGGGGCAATTAGATCTAGTAGCCAGACTAATTCAAAATAAAAGCGAAAATAAAAGAGAAAAACAGAAAATAAAATGCGAAAATAACAAGACAAGAGTCCCCGGCAACGGCGCCAATTTTTGGTCGCGCTGTCGCGCACGCGCCAAAAAGGACGAGCGGGTTTTAAAACTGTAGTAAGGGCGACAACTCGGATGTCGTCTCACAAGGACTCTCAAAGTGTTATTTTTCACAAAATCAGTTTTGGGGGGGGTTGGGGGTTTGGATTGGGGTGCAAATAAGAAAACAAAATAATATGAGCAATGAAACAAGGCAATTCAAAGAGGTTGTCAAATAGCTAAAAACCGATTAATCTATTGTTCTCGATTTCCCAACTATCCTAGGTTCATGCAATTTCCAAGCCCTAAGCAGATTCTAATCCCTCCCGGTTGTAGCAATAATTTACAAGCGAAACCCACTACTACAGATATATGTCCCTATTCCCGAATTAAGCAAACGGGGTTAAGCCCTTCGTGAACTAAGCGAACACGAAACGAACACACGCGAATTAAGCAAACGCGATTGATTATAGGGACATAATATCACCGAAGATAAATCAACACAACATAATATACTCCTAAATTAAGCAAACAGAAATATACAACATGGCATTGAAAAGGGAAAAGCATACACAACAGGAAATGCAAGAACCTCAAGTATTGGCAATCGATTACAATAGATTAATCCTAGAAATTTAGTTCTCCATAACAAAAACGAAAACACACAGAAGAAAATATAAAACAGAACAATGGAGAAGCAAAAGTCTTTACAAACTGTTCAGAACAACCTTTTATACTATTCAGAATTTTAGCCCACTCGCGAGGTGAAGCCTCTCTCGCGACGCGAATCTTGGGAACAGTCTGCAACCTTTGGTATTCTCGCGAGGCGAACAAACCTTCGCGAGGCGAGGAACTGAAGAGTCTTCTTATTACGCCCGTTATGAACATCAGGGCCTAACCGTGATGCTTTCTGTCTTCCAGGCTCGCGGGGCGAGAGATGTATTCGCGAGGCGACCCAGAAACCTTGAATTTTTTTCGGGCAGTCACCTCTCAGGGTCGAGAGGCGAGAAGAATAGTCGCGGGGCGAACCAGAGAGGATGACATTTTCACTGTTCTGCTGGCCTTCAGGGTCGCGAGGCGAGAAGAAGATCGCGGGGCGAATCCCCTGTTTCTTTATTCCTTCAACTTCTACTCTACCTGAAAACAAGGAAATAACTATAAGTGCATTATTTTGACTCCAAACTGGCTAAATTAACCTAAAACTACTTTAGGGACTCAAAACCTTGCTTGAGGACAATCTAATCTAATTTGGGTGAAAATGATATATAATTTGCACAAAACCCTGGTCATACTAGCCATAAAACTAGATGAGCCAGAGGCTTATCAATGTTCCTTCACTTAAATGGGCCTAACTTACTCATCTTAAACCCAATTAAGGCATATGATACTTTGTTGGAAAGCTTATTCAGAGGCCCTTAATTTGGTCTAGGGTTAGGTCAGGGTTAATAAGAATAAATAGCAGTTTACAGCCGTACAAGGCAGAGAGAGACGGAAATTAGACAACTTTTACAATCATTGTTTTTGCTTTTATATTATTGGGCTTAATTGCTTAGCATTGCTAATTTTAGGATTTTTCACTCATCCTGACCTTGTTGCCTTGCGCAGAGCATAACTAAAGCTACATATATCGGATTTTGGTGATCTTGCTGTCCCTAGAAAGATAAGGAAGAGACCTACAATTTCTGGTTTCACAAGAATTGTCAAATTAGGCCAAAATCAAGGCAAAATTGGGACCCGAGTTCTCTGGCGCGGATCAGTGCGCAGTCCATGATGTTCCTTCAATTAAATGCGCCTAACTTACTCATCTTAAGCCCAATTAAGGCATATGATACCTTGTTGGAAAGCTTATTCAGAGGCCCTTAATTTGTTCTAGGGTTAGGTCAGGATTAATAAGCATAAATAGAAGTTTACAGCCGCACAAGCCTGAGAGAGATGGAAATTAGATAACTTTTACAATCAATGTTTTTGCTTTTACATTATTGGGCTTAATTGCTAAATATTGTTAATTTTCGGTTTTTTCACTCATCTTGACCGTGTTGCCTTACGCAGAGCATAACTAGAGCTACACATATCGGATTTTGGTGATCTTTCTGTCCATAGAAAGATAAGGAAGAGACCTACAATTTCAGGTTTCACAAGAATTGTCAAATTAGGCCAACATCAAGGCTAAATTGGTCCCAAGTTCTCTGGCTCAGATCAGTGCGCAGTCCATGATGTTCCTTCACTTAAATGGGCCTAACTTACTCATCTTAATCCCAATTAAGTCAAACGATACCTTGTTGGAAAGCTTATTCAGTGGCCCTTAATTTGGTCTAGGGTTAGGTCAGGCTTAATAAGTATAAATAGGAGTTTACAGCCGCACAAGCCAGAGAGAGACGGAAATTACACAACTTTTACAATCATTATTTTTGCTTTTACATTATTGGGCTTAATTGCTAAACATTGTTAATTTTCGGATTTTTCACTCATCCTGACCTTGTTGCCTTACGCACAGAATAACTGGAGCTACAGATATCGGATTTTGGTGATCTTGCTGTCCCTCGAAAGATAAGGAAGAGACCTACAATTTCAGGTTTCACAAGAATTGTCAAATTAGGCCAAAATCAAGGCAAAATTGGGTCCCGAGTTCTCTTGCGCGGATCATTGCGCAGTCCATGATGTTCCTTCACTTAAATGGGCCTAACTTACTCATCTTAAGCCCAATTAAGGCATATGATACCTTGTTGGAAAGCTTATTCAGAGGCCCTTAATTTGGTCTAGGGTTAGGTCAGGATTAATAAGCATAAATAGCAGTTTACAGCCGCACAAGCCAAAGAGAGACGGAAATTAGACAACTTTTACAATTATTGTTTTTGCTTTTACATTATTGGGCTTAATTGGTAAATATTGTTAATTTTCGGATTTTTCACTCATCCTGACATTGTTGCCTTGCGCAGAGCATAACTAGAGCTACAGATATCGGATTTGGGTGATCTTGCAGTCCCTAGAAAGATAAGGAAGAGACCTACAACTTCAGGTTTCATAAGAATTGTCAAATTCGGCCAATATCAAGTCTAAATTGGGTCCCAAGTTCTCTGGCGCGGATCAGTGCGCAGTCCATGATGTTCCTTCTCTTAAATGGGCCTAACTTACTCATCTTAAGCCCAATTATGGCATATGATACCTTGTTGGAAAGCTTATTCAGAGGTCCTTAATTTGGTCTAGGGTTAGGTCAGGATTAATAAGCATAAATAGCAGTTTACAGCCTCACAAGCCAGAGAGAGACAGAAATAAGACAACTTTTACAATCATTGTTTTTGCTTTTTCATTATTGGGCTTAATAGGGCTTAATTACAAAACATTGTAAATTTTCGTATTTTTCACTCATCCTGACCTTGTTGCTTTGCCAGAGCAAAACTATAGCTACAGATGTCGGATTTTGGTGATCTTGTTGTCCCTAGAAAGATAATGAAGAGACCTACAATTTCTGGTTTCACAAGAATTGTCAAATTAGGCCAAAATCAAGGCTAAATTGGGTCCCAGGTTCTATGGCTCAGATCAGTGCGTAGTCCATGATGTTCTTTCACTTAAATGGGCATAACTTACTCATCTTATTCCCAATTAAGTCAAACGATACCTTGTTGGAAAGCTTATTCAGTGGCCCTTAATTTGGTCTAGGGTTAGGTCAGGATTAATAAGCATAAATAGCAGTTTACAGCCGCACAAGCCAGAGAGAGACAGAAATTAGACAACTTTTAAAATCATTGTTTTACTTTTACATTATTGGGCTTAATTGCTAAATATTATTAATTTTCGAATTTTTCACTTCTCCTGACCTTGTTGCCTTACCTGAGCATAACTAGAGCTACAGATATCGGATTTTGGTGATCTTGTTGTCCCTAGAAAGATAAGGAAGAGACCTACAATTTCAGGTTTACCAAGAATTGTCAAATTTGGCTAAAATCGAGGCAAAATTAGGTCTCGAGTTCTCTGGCACGGATCAGTGCGCAGTCCATGATGTTCCTTCACTTAAATGGGTCTAACTTACTCATCTTAACCCCAATTAAGGCCTATGATACCTTGTTGGAAAGCTTATTCAGAGGCCCTTAATTTGGTCTAGGGTTAGGTCACGCTTAATAAGCATAAATTGGAGTTTACAGCCGCACAAGCCAGAGAGAGACGGAAATTACACAACTTTTACAATCATAATTTTTGCTTTTACATTATTGGGCTTAATTGCTAAACATTGTTAATTTTCGGATTTTTCACTCATCCTGACCTTGTTGCCTTACGCACAGAATAACTGGAGCTACAGATATCGGATTTTGGTGATCTTGCTGTCCCTAGAAAGATAAGGAAGAGACCTACAATTTCAGGTTTCACAAGAATTGTCAAATTAGGCCAAAATCAAGGCAAAATTGGGTCCGGAGTTCTCTGGCGCGGATCAGTGCGCTATCCATGATGTTCCTTCACTTAAATGGGCCTAACTTACTCATCTTAAGCCCAATTAAGGCATATGATACCTTTTTGGAAAGCTTATTCAGAGGCCCTTAATTTGGTCTAGGGTTAGGTCAGGATTAATAAGCATAAATAGCAGTTTACAGCCGCACAAGCCAAAGAGAGACGAAAATTAGACAACTTTTACAATTATTGTTTTTGCTTTTACATTATTGGGCTTAATTGGTAAATATTGTTAATTTTCGGATTTTTCACTCATCCTGACCTTGTTGCCTTGCGCAGAGCATAACTAGAGCTACAGATATCGGATTTGGGTGATCTTGCAGTCCCTAGAAAGATAAGGAAGAGACCAACAACTTCAGGTTTCATAAGAATTGTCAAATTCGGCCAATATCAAGTCTAAATTGGGTCCCGAGTTCTCTGGCGCGGATCAGTGCGCAGTCCAAGATGTTCCTTCTCTTAAATGGGTCTAACTTACTCATCTTAAGCCCAATTATGGCATATGATACCTTGTTGGAAAGCTTATTCAGAGGCCCTTAATTTGGTCTAGGGTTAGGTCAGGATTAATAAGCATAAATAGCAGTTTACAGCCTCACAAGCCAGAGAGAGACAGAAATAAGACAACTTTTACAATCATTGTTTTTGCTTTTACATTATTGGGCTTAATAGGGCTTAATTACTAAACATTGTAAATTTTCGTATTTTTCACTCATCCTGACCTTGTTGCTTTGCCAGAGCAAAACTATAGCTACAGATGTCGGATTTTGGTGATCTTATTGTCCCCAGAAAGATAAGGAAGATACCTACAATTTCTGGTTTCACAAGAATTGTCAAATTAGGCCAAAATCAAGGCTAAATTGGGTCCCAGGTTCTATGGCTCAGATCAGTGCGTAGTCCATGATGTTCTTTCACTTAAATGGGCATAACTTACTCATCTTAATCCCAATTAAGTCAAACGATACCTTGTTGGAAAGCTTATTCAGTGGCCCTTAATTTGGTCTAGGGTTAGGTCAGGATTAATAATCATAAATAGCAGTTTACAGCCGCACAAGCCAGAGAGAGACAGAAATTAGACAACTTTTACAATCATTGTTTTACTTTTACATTATTGGGCTTAATTGCTAAATATTATTAATTTTCGAATTTTTCACTTCTCCTGACCTTGTTGCCTTACGCAGAGCATAACTAGAGCTACAGATATCGGATTTTGGTGATCTTGCTGTCCCTAGAAAGATAAGGAAGAGACCTACAATTTCAGGTTTACCAAGAATTGTCAAATTTGGCTAAAATCGAGGCAAAATTAGGTCTCGAGTTCTCTGGCACGGATCAGTGCGCAGTCCATGATGTTCCTTCACTTAAATGGGTCTAACTTACTCATCTTAACCCCAATTAAGGCCTATGATACCTTGTTGGAAAGCTTATTCAGAGGCCCTTAATTTGGTCTAGGGTTAGGTCAGGCTTAATAAGCATAAATAGGAGTTTACAGCCGCACAAGCCAGAGAGAGACGGAAATTACACAACTTTTACAATCATAATTTTTGCTTTTACATTAATGGGCTTAATTGCTAAACATTGTTAATTTTCGGATTTTTCACTCATCCTGACCTTGTTGCCTTACGCACAGAATAACTGGAGCTACAGATATCGGATTTTGGTGATCTTGCTGTCCCTAGAAAGATAAGGAAGAGACCTACAATTTCAGGTTTCACAAGAATTGTCAAATTAGGCCAAAATCAAGGCAAAATTGGGTCCCGAGTTCTCTGGCGCGGATCAGTGCGCTATCCATGATGTTCCTTCACTTAAATGGGCCTAACTTACTCATCTTAAGCCCAATTAAGGCATATGATACCTTTTTGGAAAGCTTATTCAGAGGCCCTTAATTTGGTCTAGGGTTAGGTCAATATTAATAAGCATAAATAGCAGTTTACAGCCACACAAGCCAAAGAGAGACGGAAATTTGACAACTTTTACAGTTATTGTTTTTGCTTTTACATTATTGGGCTTAATTGGTAAATATTGTTAATTTTCGGATTTTTCACTCATCCTGACCTTGTTGCCTTGCGCAGAGCATAACTAGAGCTACAGATATCGGATTTGGGTGATCTTGCAGTCCCTAGAAAGATAAGGAAGAGACCTACAACTTCAGGTTTCATTAGAATTGTCAAATTCAGCCAATATCAAGTCTAAATTGGGTCCCAAGTTCTCTGGCGCGGATCAGTGCGCAGTCCATGATGTTCCTTCTCTTAAATGGGTCTAACTTTCTCATCTTAAGCCCAATTATGGCATATGATACCTTGTTGGAAAGCTTATTCAGAGGTCCTTAATTTGGTCTAGGGTTAGGTCAGGATTAATAAGCATAAATAGCAGTTTACAGCCTCACAAGCCAGAGAGAGACAGAAATAAGACAACTTTTACAATCATTGTTTTTGCTTTTACATTATTGGGCTTAATAGGGCTTAATTACAAAACATTGTAAATTTTCGTATTTTTCACTCATCCTGACCTTGTTGCTTTTCCAGAGCAAAACTATAGCTACAGATGTCGTATTTTGGTGATATTGTTGTCCCTAGAAAGATAATGAAGAGACCTACAATTTCTGGTTTCACAAGAATTGTCAAATTAGGCCAAAATCAAGGCTAAATTGGGTCCCAGGTTCTATGGCTCAGATCAGTGCGTAGTCCATGATGTTCTTTCACTTAAATGGGCATAACTTACTCATCTTATTCCCAATTAAGTCAAACGATACCTTGTTGGAAAGCTTATTCAGTGGCCCTTAATTTGGTCTAGGGTTAGGTCAGGATTAATAAGCATAAATAGCAGTTTACAGCCGCACAAGCCAGAGAGAGACAGAAATTAGACAACTTTTACAATCATTGTTTTACTTTTACATTATTGGGCTTAATAGCTAAATATTATTAATTTTCGAATTTTTCACTTCTCCTGACCTTGTTGCCTTACGCAGAGCATAACTAGAGCTACAGATATCGGATTTTGGTGATCTTGCTGTCCCTAGAAAGATAAGGAAGAGACCTACAATTTCAGGTTTACCAAGAATTGTCAAATTTGGCTAAAATCGAGGCAAAATTAGGTCTCGAGTTCTCTGGCACGGATCAGTGCGCAGTCCATGATGTTCCTTCACTTAAATGGGTCTAACTTACTCATCTTAACCCCAATTAAGGCCTATGATACCTTGTTGGAAAGCTTATTCAGAGGCCCTTAATTTGGTCTAGGGTTAGGTCACGCTTAATAAGCATAAATTGGAGTTTACAGCCGCACAAGCCAGAGAGAGACGGAAATTACACAACTTTTACAATCATAATTTTTGCTTTTACATTATTGGGCTTAATTGCTAAACATTGTTAATTTTCGGATTTTTCACTCATCCTGACCTTGTTGCCTTACGCACAGAATAACTGGAGCTACAGATATCGGATTTTGGTGATCTTGCTGTCCCTAGAAAGATAAGGAAGAGACCTACAATTTCAGGTTTCACAAGAATTGTCAAATTAGGCCAAAATCAAGGCAAAATTGGGTCCGGAGTTCTCTGGCGCGGATCATTGCGCAGTCCATGATGTTCCTTCACTTAAATGGGCCTAACTTACTCATCTTAAGCCCAATTAAGGCATATGATACCTTTTTGGAAAGCTTATTCAGAGGCCCTTAATTTGGTCTAGGGTTAGGTCAGGATTAATAAGCATAAATAGCAGTTTACAGCCGCACAAGCCAAAGAGAGACGAAAATTAGACAACTTTTACAATTATTGTTTTTGCTTTTACATTATTGGGCTTAATTGGTAAATATTGTTAATTTTCGGATTTTTCACTCATCCTGACCTTGTTGCCTTGCGCAGAGCATAACTAGAGCTACAGATATCGGATTTGGGTGATCTTGCAGTCCCTAGAAAGATAAGGAAGAGACCAACAACTTCAGGTTGCATAAGAATTGTCAAATTCGGCCAATATCAAGTCTAAATTGGGTCCCGAGTTCTCTGGCGCGGATCAGTGCGCAGTCCAAGATGTTCCTTCTCTTAAATGGGTCTAACTTACTCATCTTAAGCCCAATTATGGCATATGATACCTTGTTGGAAAGCTTATTCAGAGGCCCTTAATTTGGTCTAGGGTTAGGTCAGGATTAATAAGCATAAATAGCAGTTTACAGCCTCACAAGCCAGAGAGAGACAGAAATAAGACAACTTTTACAATCATTGTTTTTGCTTTTACATTATTGGGCTTAATAGGGCTTAATTACTAAACATTGTAAATTTTCGTATTTTTCACTCATCCGACCTTGTTGCTTTGCCGAGCAAAACTATAGCTACGGATGTCGGATTTTGGTGATCTTGTTGTCCCTAAAAAGATAAGGAAGAGACCTACAATTTCTGGTTTCACAAGAATTGTCAAATTAGGCCAAAATCAAGGCTAAATTGGGTCCCGAGTTCTATGGCTCAGATCGGTGCGTAGTCCATGATGTTCTTTCACTTAAATGGGCATAACTTACTCATCTTAATCCCAATTAAGTCAAACGATACCTTGTTGGAAAGCTTATTCAGTGGCCCTTAATTTGGTCTAGGGTTAGGTCAGGATTAATAAGCATAAATAGCAGTTTACAGCCGCACAAGCCAGAGAGAGACAGAAATTAGACAACTTTTACAATCATTGTTTTACTTTTACATTATTGGGCTTAATTGCTAAATATTATTAATTTTCGAATTTTTCACTTCTCCTGACCTTGTTGCCTTACGCAGAGCATAACTAGAGCTACAGATATCGGATTTTGGTGATCTTGCTGTCCCTAGAAAGATAAGGAAGAGACCTACAATTTCAGGTTTCACAAGAATTGTCAAATTAGGCCAAAATCAAGGCAAAATTGGGTCCGGAGTTCTCTGGCGCGGATCATTGCGCAGTCCATGATGTTCCTTCACTTAAATGGGCCTAACTTACTCATCTTAAGCCCAATTAAGGCATATGATACCTTTTTGGAAAGCTTATTCAGAGGCCCTTAATTTGGTCTAGGGTTAGGTCAGGATTAATAAGCATAAATAGCAGTTTACAGCCGCACAAGCCAAAGAGAGACGAAAATTAGACAACTTTTACAATTATTGTTTTTGCTTTTACATTATTGGGCTTAATTGGTAAATATTGTTAATTTTCGGATTTTTCACTCATCCTGACCTTGTTGCCTTGCGCAGAGCATAACTAGAGCTACAGATATCGGATTTGGGTGATCTTGCAGTCCCTAGAAAGATAAGGAAGAGAGCAACAACTTCAGGTTTCATAAGAATTGTCAAATTCGGCCAATATCAAGTCTAAATTGGGTCCCGAGTTCTCTGGCGCGGATCAGTGCGCAGTCCAAGATGTTCCTTCTCTTAAATGGGTCTAACTTACTCATCTTAAGCCCAATTATGGCATATGATACCTTGTTGGAAAGCTTATTCAGAGGCCCTTAATTTGGTCTAGGGTTAGGTCAGGATTAATAAGCATAAATAGCAGTTTACAGCCTCACAAGCCAGAGAGAGACAGAAATAAGACAACTTTTACAATCATTGTTTTTGCTTTTACATTATTGGGCTTAATAGGGCTTAATTACTAAACATTGTAAATTTTCGTATTTTTCACTCATCCTGACCTTGTTGCTTTGCCAGAGCAAAACTATAGCTACAGATGTCGGATTTTGGTGATCTTGTTGTCCCTAGAAAGATAAGGAAGAGACCTACAATTTCTGGTTTCACAAGAATTGTCAAATTAGGCCAAAATCAAGGCTAAATTGGGTCCCAGGTTCTATGGCTCAGATCAGTGCGTAGTCCATGATGTTCTTTCACTTAAATGGGCATAACTTACTCATCTTAATCCCAATTAAGTCAAACGATACCTTGTTGGAAAGCTTATTCAGTGGCCCTTAATTTGGTCTAGGGTTAGGTCAGGATTAATAATCATAAATAGCAGTTTACAGCCGCACAAGCCAGAGAGAGACAGAAATTAGACAACTTTTACAATCATTGTTTTACTTTTACATTATTGGGCTTAATTGCTAAATATTATTAATTTTCGAATTTTTCACTTCTCCTGACCTTGTTGCCTTACGCAGAGCATAACTAGAGCTACAGATATCGGATTTTGGTGATCTTGCTGTCCCTAGAAAGATAAGGAAGAGACCTACAATTTCAGGTTTACCAAGAATTGTCAAATTTGGCTAAAATCGAGGCAAAATTAGGTCTCGAGTTCTCTGGCACGGATCAGTGCGCAGTCCATGATGTTCCTTCACTTAAATGGGTCTAACTTACTCATCTTAACCCCAATTAAGGCCTATGATACCTTGTTGGAAAGCTTATTCAGAGGCCCTTAATTTGGTCTAGGGTTAGGTCAGGCTTAATAAGCATAAATAGGAGTTTACAGCCGCACAAGCCAGAGAGAGACGGAAATTACACAACTTTTACAATCATAATTTTTGCTTTTACATTAATGGGCTTAATTGCTAAACATTGTTAATTTTCGGATTTTTCACTCATCCTGACCTTGTTGCCTTACGCACAGAATAACTGGAGCTACAGATATCGGATTTTGGTGATCTTGCTGTCCCTAGAAAGATAAGGAAGAGACCTACAATTTCAGGTTTCACAAGAATTGTCAAATTAGGCCAAAATCAAGGCAAAATTGGGTCCGGAGTTCTCTGGCGCGGATCATTGCGCAGTCCATGATGTTCCTTCACTTAAATGGGCCTAACTTACTCATCTTAAGCCCAATTAAGGCATATGATACCTTTTTGGAAAGCTTATTCAGAGGCCCTTAATTTGGTCTAGGGTTAGGTCACGATTAATAAGCATAAATAGCAGTTTACAGCCGCACAAGCCAAAGAGAGACAGAAATAAGACAACTTTTACAATCATTGTTTTTGCTTTTACATTATTGGGCTTAATAGGGCTTAATTACTAAACATTGTAAATTTTCGTATTTTTCACTCATCCTGACCTTGTTGCTTTGCCAGAGAAAAACTATAGCTACAGATGTCGGATTTTGGTGATCTTGTTGTCCCTAAAAAGATAAGGAAGAGACCTACAATTTCTGGTTTCACAAGAATTGTCAAATTAGGCCAAAATCAAGGCTAAATTGGGTCCCAGGTTCTATGGCTCAGATCAGTGCGTAGTCCATGATGTTCTTTCACTTAAATGGGCATAACTTACTCATCTTAATCCCAATTAAGTCAAACGATACCTTGTTGGAAAGCTTATTCAGAGGCCCTTAATTTGGTCTAGGGTTAGGTCAGGATTAATAAGCATAAATAGCAGTTTACAGCCTCACAAGCCAGAGAGAGACAGAAATAAGACAACTTTTACAATCATTGTTTTTGCTTTTACATTATTGGGCTTAATAGGGCTTAATTACTAAACATTGTAAATTTTCGTATTTTTCACTCATCCTGACCTTGTTGCTTTGCCAGAGCAAAACTATAGCTACAGATGTCGGATTTTGGTGATCTTGTTGTCCCTTGAAAGATAAGGTAGAGACCTACAATTTCTGGTTTCACAAGAATTGTCAAATTAGGCCAAAATCAAGGCTAAATTGGGTCCCAGGTTCTATGGCTCAGATCAGTGCGTAGTCCATGATGTTCTTTCACTTAAATGGGCATAACTTACTCATCTTAATCCCAATTAAGTCAAACGATACCTTGTTGGAAAGCTTATTCAGTGGCCCTTAATTTGGTCTAGGGTTAGGTCAGGATTAATAATCATAAATAGCAGTTTACAGCCGCACAAGCCAGAGAGAGACAGAAATTAGACAACTTTTACAATCATTGTTTTTACTTTTACATTATTAGGCTTAATTGCTAAATATTATTAATTTTCGAATTTTTCACTTTCTCCGACCTTGTTGCCTTACGAGAGCATAACTAGAGCTACAGATATCGGATTTTGGTGATCTTGCTGTCCCTAGAAAGATAAGGAAGAGACCTACAATTTCAGGTTTACCAAGAATTGTCAAATTTGGCTAAAATCGAGGCAAAATTAGGTCTCGAGTTCTCGGCACGGATCGGTCATGCGATCCATGATGTTCCTTCACTTAAATGGGTCTAACTTACTCATCTTAACCCCAATTAAGGCCTATGATACCTTGTTGGAAAGCTTATTCGAGAGGCCCTTAATTTGGTCTAGGGTTAGGTCAGGCTTAATAAGCATAAATAGGAGTTTACAGCCGCACAAGCCAGAGAGAGACGGAAATTACACAACTTTTACAATCATAATTTTTGCTTTTACATTAATGGGCTTAATTGCTAAACATTGTTAATTTTCGGATTTTTCACTCATCCTGACCTTGTTGCCTTACGCACAGAATAACTGGAGCTACAGATATCGGATTTTGGTGATCTTGCTGTCCCTAGAAAGATAAGGAAGAGACCTACAATTTCAGGTTTCACAAGAATTGTCAAATTAGGCCAAAATCAAGGCAAAATTGGGTCCGGAGTTCTCTGGCGCGGATCATTGCGCAGTCCATGATGTTCCTTCACTTAAATGGGCCTAACTTACTCATCTTAAGCCCAATTAAGGCATATGATACCTTTTTGGAAAGCTTATTCAGAGGCCCTTAATTTGGTCTAGGGTTAGGTCACGATTAATAAGCATAAATAGCAATTTACAGCCGCACAAGCCAAAGAGAGACAGAAATAAGACAACTTTTACAATCATTGTTTTTGCTTTTACATTATTGGGCTTAATAGGGCTTAATTACTAAACATTGTAAATTTTCGTATTTTTCACTCATCCTGACCTTGTTGCTTTGCCAGAGCAAAACTATAGCTACAGATGTCGGATTTTGGTGATCTTGTTGTCCCTAAAAAGATAAGGAAGAGACCTACAATTTCTGGTTTCACAAGAATTGTCAAATTAGGCCAAAATCAAGGCTAAATTGGGTCCCAGGTTCTATGGCTCAGATCAGTGCGTAGTCCATGATGTTCTTTCACTTAAATGGGCATAACTTACTCATCTTAATCCCAATTAAGTCAAACGATACCTTGTTGGAAAGCTTATTCAGAGGCCCTTAATTTGGTCTAGGGTTAGGTCAGGATTAATAAGCATAAATAGCAGTTTACAGCCGCACAAACCAGAGAGAGACGGAAATTAGACAACTTTTACAATCATTCTTTTTGCTTTTACATTATTGGGCTTAAATGCTAAACATTGTTAATTTTCGGATTTTTCACTCATCCTGACCATGTTTCCTTGCGCAGAGGATAACTAGACCTACAAATATCGGGTTTTGGTGATCTTGCTGTCCCTAGAAAGATAAGGAAGAGACCTACAATTTCAGGTGTCACAAGAATTGTCAAATTAGGCCAAAATCAAGGCAAAATTGGGTCCCGAGTTCTCTGGTGCAGATCTGTGCGCAGTCCATGATGTTCCTTCACTTAAATGGGCCTAACTTACACATCTTAAGCCCAATTGAGGCATATGATACCTTGTTGGAATGGTTATTCAGAGGCCCTTAATTTGGTCTAGGGTTAGGTCAAGATTAATAAGCAAAGATAGCAGTTTACAGCCGCACAAGCCAAAGAGAGACGAAAATTAGACAACTTTTACAATCATTGTTTTTGCTTTTACATTATTGGGCTTAATTGGTAAATATTGATAATTTTCGGATTTTTCACTAATCCTGACCTTGTTGCCTTGCGCAGAGCATAACTAGAGCTACAGATATCGGATTTGCGTGATCTTGCAGTCCCTAGAAAGATAAGGAAGAGACCAACAACTTCAGGTTTCATAAGAATTGTCAAATTCGGCCAATATCAAGTCTAAATTGGGTCCCGAGTTCTCTGGCGCGGATCAGTGCGCAGTCCAAGATGTTCCTTCTCTTAAATGGGCCTAACTTACTCATCTTAAGCCCAATTATGGCATATGATACCTTGTTGGAAAGCTTATTCAGAGGCCCTTAATTTGGTCTAGGGTTAGGTCAGGATTAATAAGCATAAATAGCAGTTTACAGCCTCACAAGCATGAGAGAGACAGAAATAAGACAACTTTTACAATCATTGTTTTTGCTTTTACATTATTGGGCTTAATAGGGTTAATTCCTAAACATTGTAAATTTTCGTATTTTTCACTCATCCTGACCTTGTTGCTTTGCCAGAGCATAGCTATAGCTACAGATGTCGGATTTTGGTGATCTTGTTATCCCTAGAAAGATAAGGAAGAGACCTACAATTTCTTGTTTCACAAGAATTGTCAAATTAGGCCAAAATCTAGGCTAAATTGGGTCCCAGGTTCTCTGGCTCAGATCAGTGCGCAGTCCATGATGTTCTTTCACTTAAATGGGCATAACTTACTCATCTTAATCCCAATTAAGTCAAACGATACCTTGTTGGAAAGCTTATTCAGTGGCCCTTAATTTGGTCTAGGGTTAGGTCAGGATTAATAAGCATAAATAGCAGTTTACAGCCGCACAAGCTAGAGAGAGACGAAAATTAGACAACATTTACAATCATTGTTTTGCTTTTACATTATTGGGCTTAATTGCTAAATATTGTTAATTTTCGAATTTTTCACTTCTCCTGACCTTGTTGCCTTACGCAGAGCATAACTAGAGCTACAGATATCGGATTTTGGTAATCTTGCTGTCCCTAGAAAGATAAGGAAGAGACCTACAATTTCAGGTTTACCAAGAATTATCAAATTTGGCTAAAATCGAGGCAAAATTAGGTCTCGAGTTCTCTGGTACGGATCAGTGCGCAGTCCATGATGTTCCTTCACTTAAATGGGCCTAACTTACTCATCTTAACCCCAATTAAGGCCTATGATACCTTGTTGGAAAGCTTATTCAGAGGCCCTTAATTTGGTCTAGGGTTAGGTCAAGCTTAATAAGCATAAATAGGAGTTTACAGCCGCACAAGCCAGAGAGAGACGGAAATTACACAACTTTTACAATCATTATTTTTGCTTTTACGTTATTGCGCTTAATTGCTAAACATTGTTAATTTTTGGATTTTTCACTCATCTTGACCTTGTTGCCTTGCGCACAATAACGGAGATTCGAGATATCGGATTTTGGTGATCTTACTGTCCCAAGAAAGATAAGGAAGAGACCTACAATTTCAGGTTTCACAAGAATTGTTAAATTAGGCCAAAATCAAGGCTAAATTTGGTCCCGAGTTCTCTGGCGCGGATCAGTACGCAGTCCATGATGTTCCTTCACTTAAATGGGTCTAACTTACTCATCTTAAGCCCAATTAAGGCATATGATACCTTGTTGGAATGCTTATTCAGAGGCCCTTAATTTGGTCTAGGGTTAGGTCAGGATAAATAAGCATAAATAGCAGTTTACAGCCGCACAACCCAGAGAGAGACGGAAATTAGACAACTTTTACAATCATTGTTTTTGCTTTTACATTATTGGGCTTAAATGCTAAACATTGTTAATTTTCGGATTTTTCACTCATCCTGACCATGTTTCCTTCCGAGAGGATAACTAGACCTACAGATATCGGATTTTGGTGATCTTGCTGTCCCTAGAAAGATAAGGAAGAGACCTACAATTTGAGGTGTCACAAGAATTGTCAAATTAGGCCAAAATCAAGGCAAAATTGGGTCCCGAGTTCTCTGGTGCAGATCTGTGCGCAGTCCATGATGTTCCTTCACTTAAATGGGCCTAACTTACACATCTTAAGCCCAATTAAGGCATATGATACCTTGTTGGAATGGTTATTCAGAGGCCCTTAATTTGGTCTAGGGTTAGGTCAGGATTAATAAGCATAAATAGCAGTTTACAGCCGCACAAGCCAGATAGAGACGGAAATTTGACAACTTTTACAATCATTGTTTTTTCTTTTACATTATTGGGCTTCATTGGGCTTAATTGCTAAACATTGTCAATTTTCTGATTTTTCACTCATCCTGACCTTGTTGCCTTGCGCAGAGCATAACTAGAGCTACAGATATCCGATTTTGGTGATCTTGCTGTCCCTGGAAAGATAAGGAAGAGACCTACAATTTCAGGTTTCACAAGAATTGTCAAATTAGGGCAAAATCAAGGCTAAATTGGGTCGCGAGTTTCCTGGAACGGATCAGTGCGCAGTCCATGATGTTCCTTCACTTAAATGGGCCTAACTTACTCATCTTAAGCCCAATTAAGGCATATGATATCTTGTTGGAAAGCTTATTCAGAGGCCCTTAATTTGGTCTAGGGTTAGGTCAGGCTAAATAAGCATAAATAGCAGTTTACAACCGCAAAAGCCACAGAGAGACGGAAATTAGACAACTTTTACAATCATTGTTTTTGCTTTTACATTATTGGCCTTATTTGCAAAATATTGTTAATTTTCAGATTTTCAACTCATCCTGACCTTGTTGCCTTGCGCAGAGCATAACTAGAGCTAAAGATATCGGATTTTGGTGATCTTGCTGTCCCTAGAAAGATAAGGAAGAGACCTACAATTTCAGGTGTTAAAGGAATTGTCAAATTAGGACAAAATCAAGGCAAAATTGGGTCCCGAGAGTTCTCCGGCGCGGATCGGTCTGCGATCCATGATGTTCCTTCTCTTAAATGGGCCTAACTTACTCATCTTAAGCCCAATTAAGGCATATGATACCTTGTTGGAAAGCTTATTCAGAGGCCCTTAATTTGGTCTAGGGTTAGGTCAGGCTTAATAAGCATAAATAACAGTTTACAGCCGCACAAGCCAGAGAGAGACGAAAATTACACAACTTTTACAATCATTATTTTTGCTTTTACATTAATGGGCTTAATTGCTAAATATTGTTAATTTTCGGATTTTTCACTTCTCCTGACCTTGTTGCCTTACGCAGAGCATAACTAGAGCTACAGATATCGGATTTTGGTGATCTTGCAGTCCCTAGAAAGATAAGGAAGAGACCTACAATTTCAGGTTTCACAAGAATTGTCAAATTAGGCCAAAATCAAGGCAAAATTGGGTCCCGAGTTCTCTGGCGCGGATCAGTGCGCAGTCCATGATGTTCCTTCTCTTAAATGGGCCTAACTTACTCATCTTAAGCCCAATTAAGGCATATGATACCTTGTTGGAAAGCTTATTCAGAGGCCCTTAATTTGGTCTAGGGTTAGGTCAGGCTTAATAAGCATAAATAACAGTTTACAGCCGCACAAGCCAGAGAGAGACGAAAATTACACAACTTTTACAATCATTATTTTTGCTTTTACATTAATGGGCTTAATTGCTAAATATTGTTAATTTTCGGATTTTTCACTTCTCCTGACCTTGTTGCCTTACGCGAGCATAACTAGAGCTACGAGATATCGGATTTTGGTGATCTTGCAGTCCCTAGAAAGATAAGGAAGAGACCTACAATTTCAGGTTTCACAAGAATTGTCAAATTAGGCCAAAATCAAGGCAAAATTGGGTCCCGAGTTCTCTGCGCGGATCAGTGCGCAGTCCATGATGTTCCTTCACTTAAATGGGCCTAACTTACTCATCTTAAGCCCAATTAAGGCATATGATACCTTGTTGGAAAGCTTATTCAGAGGCCCTTAATTTGGTCTAGGGTTAGGTCAGGCTTAATAAGCATAAATAACAGTTTACAGCCGCACAAGCCAGAGAGAGACGAAAATTACACAACTTTTACAATCATTATTTTTGCTTTTACATTATTGGGCTTAATTGCTAAATATTGTTAATTTTCGAATTTTTCACTTCTCCTGACCTTGTTGCCTTATGCAGAGCATAACTAGAGCTACAGATATCGGATTTTGGTAATCTTGCTGTCCCTAGAAAGATAAGGAAGAGACCTACAATTTCAGGTTTACCAAGAATTATCAAATTTGGCTAAAATCCAGGCAAAATTAGGTCCCGAGTTCTCTGGCGTGGATCAGTGCACAGTCCATGACGTTCCTTCACTTAAATGGGCCTAACTTACTCATCTTAACCCCAATTAAGGCCTATGATACCTTGTTGGAAAGCTTATTCAGAGGCCCTTAATTTGGTCTAGGGTTAGGTCAGGCTTAATAAGCATAAATAGGAGTTTACAGCCGCACAAGCCAGAGAGAGACGGAAATTACACAACTTTTACAATCATTATTTTTGCTTTTACGTTATTGCGCTTAATTGCTAAACATTGTTAATTTTCTGATTTTTCACACATCTTGACCTTGTTGCCTTGCGCGCAATAACTGGTAATTCATATATCGGATTTTGGTGATCTTACTGTCCCAAGAAAGATAAGGAAGAGACCTACAATTTCAGGTTTCACAAGAATTGTTAAGTTAGGCCAAAATCGAGGCTAAATTTGGTCCGGAGTTCTCTGGCGCGGATCAGTACGCAGTCCATGATGTTCCTTCACTTAAATGGGTCTAACTTACTCATCTTAAGCCCAATTAAGGCATATGAAACCTTGTTGGAATGCTTATTCAGAGGCCCTTAATTTGGTCTAGGGTTAGGTCAGGATTAATAAGCATAAATAGCAGTTTACAGCCGCACAAACCAGAGAGAGACGGAAATTAGACAACTTTTACAATCATTGTTTTTGCTTTTACATTATTGGGCTTAAATGCTAAACATTGTTAATTTTCGGATTTTTCACTCATCCTGACCATGTTTCCTTGCGCAGAGGATAACTAGACCTACAGATATCGGATTTTGGTGATCTTTCTGTCCCTAGAAAGATAAGGAAGAGACCTACAATTTGAGGTGTCACAAGAATTGTCAAATTAAGCCAAAATCAAGGCAAAATTGGGTCCCGAGTTCTCTGGTGCAGATCTGTGCGCAGTCCATGATGTTCCATCACTTAAATGGGCCTAACTTACACATCTTAAGCCCAATTAAGGCATATGATGCCTTGTTGGAATGGTTATTCAGAGGCCCTTAATTTGGTCTAGGGTTAGGTCAGGATTAATAAGCATAAATAGCAGTTTACAGCCGCACAAGCCAGAGAGAGGCGGAAATTAGACAACTTTTACAATCATTGTTTTTTCTTTTACATTATTGGGCTTCATTGGGCTTAATTGCTAAACATTGTCAATTTTCTGATTTTTCACTCATCCAGACCTTGTTGCCTTGCGCAGAGCATAACTAGAGCTACAGATATCCGATTTTGGTGATCTTGCTGTCCCTGGAAAGATAAGGAAGAGACCTACAATTTCAGGTTTCACAAGAATTGTCAAATTAGGGCAAAATCAAGGCTAAATTGGGTCCCGAGTTCCCTGGAACGGATCAGTGCGCAGTCCATGATGTTCCTTCACTTAAATGGGCCTAACTTACTCATCTTAAGCCCAATTAAGGCATATGATACCTTGTTGGAAAGCTTATTCAGAGGCCCTTAATTTGGTCTAGGGTTAGGTCAGGCTAAATAAGCATAAATAGCAGTTTACAGCCGTAAAAGCCACAGAGAGACGGAAATTAGACAACTTTTACAATCATTGTTTTTGCTTTTACATTATTGGCCTTATTTGCAAAATATTGTTAATTTTCAGATTTTCAACTCATCCTCACCTTGTTGCCTTGCGCAGAGCATAACTAGAGCTACAAATATCGGATTTTGGTGATCTTGCTGTCCCTAGAAAGATAAGGAAGAGACCTACAATTTCAGGTGTCACAAGAATTGTCAAATTAGGCCAAAATCAAGGCAAAATTGGG
>JAUPTC010001059.1:0-29903 GCA_030762895.1 Sophora flavescens
GTCTCTCTTTGGTTCTTGGTTGAGCCAACTATTGTTCTTATCAAGAATCCAAGATTCTTGTGGCGAACCTCACTTGGCTTATCAAAACTCTTGTTTTGTGGCGCCATCATCATCTCTAATCTTCACCATTTTCATATTTTCTTCTTCTTATTTTGGTTCCAAAAATTGGTTTCGCATTAACTTGTTAAAAATTCAACCAAAAAGATCATCAAAGGCAACCTCACCATTTGGTTGTCATCAAGAAATGATGCAAACCAAGAATGATGTCCAATTTTTATACTTATATTTTTAATTTTGGTAATATTTTTAGGATGAATTTTCTAATTGAATCCGTATACTTGATTTGGTCATATCTTGAGCTACGAATCTCCGATTGATGTATTGTTTGGTGCGTTGGAAAGCTTAGGTAATTATCTACAAATCATATCTCAGGCCTCTTGACCAAATTCGGCTTCTATCATAGTGAAAAACGGGCTGGAAGTTTGGTACGAATATTTAGACGAGTTTGAGCTTCAAAGGAGTGTGTCTTTTGGCTTGCATGCCTAAAGTAACTCCTTCTTTATTAGTTATGTTTCATTTTAAGTATTCTCTTAAGTTTGGTAATAACTCCAATTATTGGAGTGTTATGCTTAAATAGTCACCTAATGGTTTATTACACCAATTAGTGGTATAGTTATTAGGGGGTTATAGAATAATGGAATCTTATGAGGACTTTGTGTAAGCCAAGAGTTGGCAGCCCCACTACTATTTGTACATGCCCCAAACATGATGAATAAACAACTTTGAGTTCATTTTGGATTGATTCCAATTGTGAGAGTGTTTTCTCTCTTGGGTTCTTCATTGAGCCAACCCTTGTTCTTATCAAGAATCCAAGATTCTTGTGGCGAACCTCACACTGGCTTATCAAATCCCCTTGGATTTGTGGCGCCTACCTCCCATTTCTCATCTTATCCAATTTTTTATTTCACCTTCTTCTACAATTTTGCTTGGTCACTCAAGGATAGATCCGAAAATATACATGCTCCTTTTTAGGATCATATCAATAAGACTATGAAGGTTACGCCCCCCCTCTTCTTGACTCTTCATCCCCTAATTATGTGGTGGTTACACTTGCTTCTCACATTAAAAGTGTAACCCCCCATAATTTATACAATTTATCAAAATATCAACACACTAGTTTAGGAGTTCTTATAGCATGCAAGCTAAAGATTCCTCCTACTAAGACAAATTCGTTTTCCATCATGGATTACAAGTGGGATGCCCCAAAAACATCACTTAGTAATTGGGCTCACTCATAAAACCCATTTACACTTATTGAATTAAAACAAACAACTAAAATTGGACTCTTCTTCATGTTGCACGCCCCTCTTGTCATGGATCCTTTAGTTGGATAATGAAAGTTAATAATTTGGGCTTCATTCCATCCAATCTTGCATTTGAGCTTGCTTCCATGAAGAGAACCATAGTTTGAATTAACACTTGTTGGGCTTTCTTGGTTGTAACATTTGTAATTGGCCCACCAAGTCCTTGATAAGCTTCTTGAACCATACTCCAAATTGGGCTCATATCATTCCCTCCTTCTTTGAGTGAATTCGTCCTCGAATTGAAGTCTTCATCACCAAAATTAGTCATTTTGGGTGCATCCAGAGTGTTCTTCACAATGACATTGCCATAGGGTGCTTCCTTTGGAATGAAATTACCAAATTTCTGCAAAAAAGGTACAACACCACTAGACAAAGAAAGATCCTTAGAAGCATTAGCAATTAAAAAAAAATTGTTGCAATAAAAAATGAATTGGGGTTGCCTTGAAATCAAAGCCTCCTTCTCTTCACTTTTTGTTGCCAAACAACTCTCTTTCTTTTCACTAATTTTCACAATATTTTCCTCATTATTTTTATCTTGATCACTCTTTTTTTCAATTGTTTTCTCACCTTTTTCTTCAATCTTTTTCTCACTCTCTTTTTCAATCCTTTTTTCACTCTCCTTTTCTTTCTTTTTCTCACTCTCCTTTTCTTTTCTCTCTTGCTCTCTTTTTTCTCTCATTCTTATTTGATCCTCACAAGCTTGCTTTGGAGATAAAGGAGAAAGAATGACCTTTCGGTCTTGATGCATGAAGGTGAACTTATTTGAGAACCCATCAAGGATGGCCTTTTTGTCATATTGCCAAGGCCTTCCCAACAACATATGGCTTGCCTCCATAGGCACCACATCACAAAGGACACAATCTTCATACTTTCCAATTGAGAATGGGACCTCTACTTATTTGTTCACCACCGTTTTGATAGGAACATGGATGGCTTGAGCATGTGGAAAGAAGCATATTCAGATTATTATATTTTTATAATTTTTATTTATAATTTTCGTATTATTTTTTGGGCTGAATTTTAAGATGACCTTTTGTATTCTCCTAGCCTCACTAAATGCTTCCTAGTAGTGCTCTTAGTCATAATAATGGCTAGTGGGAATTTATTATCATGTTTATGCATAAATGTTAATGTAAATGCATTTATCAATTAATGTGGTAAATGCATGGTAGTGGGAGTTAGTGAATGTTTTTAGTGTCATTGAGTTGGTGAGTTATGTGAGTTATTAGGTGTAGGTTATGGAATATTGAGAGACAAGGCAACCCAAAAGTGGGCAGCCATCCTTGTATATGTATCATTGCAATACCACATGAAATGACAACTTTGAGTTCATTTTGGATTGATTCCAATTGTGAGAGTGTTTTCTCTCTTGGGTTCTTCATTGAGCCAACCCTTGTTCTTATCAAGAATCCAAGATTCTTGTGGCGAACCTCACATTGGCTTATCAAATCCCCTTGGATTTGTGGCGCCTACCTCCCATTTCTCATCTTATCCAATTTTGTATTTCATCTTCTTCTATAATTTTGTTTGGTCACTCAAGGATAGATCCGAAATTATACATGTTCCTTTTAGGATCATATCATTTGGTATCTAGAGCCATCCTTCCTAGAGTGACTTTTGATTTTGTTTTTCAATTTTTCCATAAGTTTGAATTTTTCTTTTTTTAATGGGTTCTTCATGGAGTCACTAATGAAGAAAATTGATGCCAAGCAAAGGGAGAATCTTTTCTATTCTAGATGCTATGTGAAGGACAAGATATGTAGCTTGGTCATTGATAGAAAGGGATACGTCAACCTAGCTAGTACCACCATGGTGCAAAAGTTAGGACTTCCTCTTCTAGAGCATCCACAACCGTATGTCATTTGGAGCATCCCGGAGTTTAGTGATTTTGGTGACGTGATGGTGAACAAACAAGTACGAGTGCCATTCCGGATTGGGAGATATGAAGATGACGTTTTATGTGATGTGGTGCCCATGGAAACGAAGCACTTGTTACTTGGGCGTCCATGGAGGATTGAACGACAAACGAGATATGATGCCGACAACAACAAGTACTCATTTGTATTTAATAATCGCAAAATTACTCTTGGACCATTGTCACCAAAACAAGTGTATGAAGATCAAATGTACTTGAAAGGAGAGAGTGAGAGAAGAAGAATGAGTGAGAAGAAAATAAAAGAAGAGGGTTCGGTGGATGAGGAAAAAGAAGAAGTAAAGAAAAAGGAAACTCATGAGATAAAAGAAGAGGAAATGGAGAGTGGTGAAAAAGAAGAAGAGAAAAAAGAACGCCAGGAGGAAAAAGAAGAATTAAAGAAAAAAGAAACCCATGAGAGAGAAGAAGAGGAGAACCATGAGATAAAAGATGAAGAAAAAGAGAAAAATGAGAGATATCTCGTGAAAAAAAAGAATTATGAGAGAAAAAGGGATGGAAGAGCTAATTATCAAGCAAACGGTGGAAAGCACAAAAGCAAAATTTTATTAGATAATCCACTGACTTTTAATGCAGGTTTGGATTTGAGGACAAATCACTTTCAAGAAGAGGGGAATGATAGGAACATGGATGGCTTGAGCATGTGGAAAGAAGCATATTCAGATTATTATATTTTTATAATTTTTATTTATAATTTTCGTATTATTTTTGGGCTGAATTTTAAGATGACCTTTTGTATTCTCCTAGCCTCACTAAATGCTTCCTAGTAGTGCTCTTAGTCATAATAATGGCTAGTGGGAATTTATTATCATGTTTATGCATAAATGTTAATGTAAATGCATTTATCAATTAATGTGGTAAATGCATGGTAGTGGGAGTTAGTGAATGTTTTTAGTGTCATTGAGTTGGTGAGTTATGTGAGTTATTAGGTGTAGGTTATGGAATATTGAGAGACAAGGCAACCCAAAAGTGGGCAGCCATCCTTGTATATGTATCATTGCAATACCACATGAAATGACAACTTTGAGTTCATTTTGGATTGATTCCAATTGTGAGAGTGTTTTCTCTCTTGGGTTCTTCATTGAGCCAACCCTTGTTCTTATCAAGAATCCAAGATTCTTGTGGCGAACCTCACATTGGCTTATCAAATCCCCTTGGATTTGTGGCGCCTACCTCCCATTTCTCATCTTATCCAATTTTGTATTTCATCTTCTTCTATAATTTTGTTTGGTCACTCAAGGATAGATCCGAAATTATACATGTTCCTTTTTAGGATCATATCATTTGGTATCTAGAGCCATCCTTCCTAGAGTGACTTTTGATTTTGTTTTTCAATTTTTCCATAAGTTTGAATTTTTCTTTTTTAATGGGTTCTTCTTGGAGTCACTAATGAAGAAAATTGATGCCAAGCAAAGGGAGAATCTTTTCTATTCTAGATGCTATGTGAAGGACAAGATATGTAGCTTGGTCATTGATAGAAAGGGATACGTCAACCTAGCTAGTACCACCATGGTGCAAAAGTTAGGACTTCCTCTTCTAGAGCATCCACAACCGTATGTCATTTGGAGCATCCCGGAGTTTAGTGATTTTGGTGACGTGATGGTGAACAAACAAGTACGAGTGCCATTCCGGATTGGGAGATATGAAGATGACGTTTTATGTGATGTGGTGCCCATGGAAACGAAGCACTTGTTACTTTGGGCGTCCATGGAGGATTGAACGACAAACGAGATATGATGCCGACAACAACAAGTACTCATTTGTATTTAATAATCGCAAAATTACTCTTGGACCATTGTCACCAAAACAAGTGTATGAAGATCAAATGTACTTGAAAGGAGAGAGTGAGAGAAGAAGAATGAGTGAGAAGAAAATAAAAGAAGAGGGTTCGGTGGATGAGGAAAAAGAAGAAGTAAAGAAAAAGGAAACTCATGAGATAAAAGAAGAGGAAATGGAGAGTGGTGAAAAAGAAGAAGAGAAAAAAGAACGCCAGGAGGAAAAAGAAGAATTAAAGAAAAAAGAAACCCATGAGAGAGAAGAAGAGGAGAACCATGAGATAAAAGATGAAGAAAAAGAGAAAAATGAGAGATATCTCGTGAAAAAAAAGAATTATGAGAGAAAAAGGGATGGAAGAGCTAATTATCAAGCAAACGGTGGAAAGCACAAAAGCAAAATTTTATTAGATAATCCACTGACTTTTAATGCAGGTTTGGATTTGAGGACAAATCACTTTCAAGAAGAGGGGAATGATAGGAACATGGATGGCTTGAGCATGTGGAAAGAAGCATATTCAGATTATTATATTTTTATAATTTTTATTTATAATTTTCGTATTATTTTTTGGGCTGAATTTTAAGATGACCTTTTGTATTCTCCTAGCCTCACTAAATGCTTCCTAGTAGTGCTCTTAGTCATAATAATGGCTAGTGGGAATTTATTATCATGTTTATGCATAAATGTTAATGTAAATGCATTTATCAATTAATGTGGTAAATGCATGGTAGTGGGAGTTAGTGAATGTTTTTAGTGTCATTGAGTTGGTGAGTTATGTGAGTTATTAGGTGTAGGTTATGGAATATTGAGAGACAAGGCAACCCAAAAGTGGGCAGCCATCCTTGTATATGTATCATTGCAATACCACATGAAATGACAACTTTGAGTTCATTTTGGATTGATTCCAATTGTGAGAGTGTTTTCTCTCTTGGGTTCTTCATTGAGCCAACCCTTGTTCTTATCAAGAATCCAAGATTCTTGTGGCGAACCTCACATTGGCTTATCAAATCCCCTTGGATTTGTGGCGCCTACCTCCCATTTCTCATCTTATCCAATTTTGTATTTCATCTTCTTCTATAATTTTGTTTGGTCACTCAAGGATAGATCCGAAATTATACATGTTCCTTTTTAGGATCATATCATTTGGTATCTAGAGCCATCCTTCCTAGAGTGACTTTTGATTTTGTTTTTCAATTTTTCCATAAGTTTGAATTTTTCTTTTTTAATGGGTTCTTCATGGAGTCACTAATGAAGAAAATTGATGCCAAGCAAAGGGAGAATCTTTTCTATTCTAGATGCTATGTGAAGGACAAGATATGTAGCTTGGTCATTGATAGAAAGGGATACGTCAACCTAGCTAGTACCACCATGGTGCAAAAGTTAGGACTTCCTCTTCTAGAGCATCCACAACCGTATGTCATTTGGAGCATCCCGGAGTTTAGTGATTTTGGTGACGTGATGGTGAACAAACAAGTACGAGTGCCATTCCGGATTGGGAGATATGAAGATGACGTTTTATGTGATGTGGTGCCCATGGAAACGAAGCACTTGTTACTTGGGCGTCCATGGAGGATTGAACGACAAACGAGATATGATGCCGACAACAACAAGTACTCATTTGTATTTAATAATCGCAAAATTACTCTTGGACCATTGTCACCAAAACAAGTGTATGAAGATCAAATGTACTTGAAAGGAGAGAGTGAGAGAAGAAGAATGAGTGAGAAGAAAATAAAAGAAGAGGGTTCGGTGGATGAGGAAAAAGAAGAAGTAAAGAAAAAGGAAACTCATGAGATAAAAGAAGAGGAAATGGAGAGTGGTGAAAAAGAAGAAGAGAAAAAAGAACGCCAGGAGGAAAAAGAAGAATTAAAGAAAAAAGAAACCCATGAGAGAGAAGAAGAGGAGAACCATGAGATAAAAGATGAAGAAAAAGAGAAAAATGAGAGATATCTCGTGAAAAAAAAGAATTATGAGAGAAAAAGGGATGGAAGAGCTAATTATCAAGCAAACGGTGGAAAGCACAAAAGCAAAATTTTATTAGATAATCCACTGACTTTTAATGCAGGTTTGGATTTGAGGACAAATCACTTTCAAGAAGAGGGGAATGATAGGAACATGGATGGCTTGAGCATGTGGAAAGAAGCATATTCAGATTATTATATTTTTATAATTTTTATTTATAATTTTCGTATTATTTTTGGGCTGAATTTTAAGATGACCTTTTGTATTCTCCTAGCCTCACTAAATGCTTCCTAGTAGTGCTCTTAGTCATAATAATGGCTAGTGGGAATTTATTATCATGTTTATGCATAAATGTTAATGTAAATGCATTTATCAATTAATGTGGTAAATGCATGGTAGTGGGAGTTAGTGAATGTTTTTAGTGTCATCGAGTTGGTGAGTTATGTGAGTTATTAGGTGTAGGTTATGGAATATTGAGAGACAAGGCAACCCAAAAGTGGGCAGCCATCCTTGTATATGTATCATTGCAATACCACATGAAATGACAACTTTGAGTTCATTTTGGATTGATTCCAATTGTGAGAGTGTTTTCTCTCTTGGGTTCTTCATTGAGCCAACCCTTGTTCTTATCAAGAATCCAAGATTCTTGTGGCGAACCTCACATTGGCTTATCAAATCCCCTTGGATTTGTGGCGCCTACCTCCCATTTCTCATCTTATCCAATTTTGTATTTCATCTTCTTCTATAATTTTGTTTGGTCACTCAAGGATAGATCCGAAATTATACATGTTCCTTTTTAGGATCATATCATTTGGTATCTAGAGCCATCCTTCCTAGAGTGACTTTTGATTTTGTTTTTCAATTTTTCCATAAGTTTGAATTTTTCTTTTTTAATGGGTTCTTCATGGAGTCACTAATGAAGAAAATTGATGCCAAGCAAAGGGAGAATCTTTTCTATTCTAGATGCTATGTGAAGGACAAGATATGTAGCTTGGTCATTGATAGAAAGGGATACGTCAACCTAGCTAGTACCACCATGGTGCAAAAGTTAGGACTTCCTCTTCTAGAGCATCCACAACCGTATGTCATTTGGAGCATCCCGGAGTTTAGTGATTTTGGTGACGTGATGGTGAACAAACAAGTACGAGTGCCATTCCGGATTGGGAGATATGAAGATGACGTTTTATGTGATGTGGTGCCCATGGAAACGAAGCACTTGTTACTTAGGCGTCCATGGAGGATTGAAGCGACAAACGAGATATGATGCCGACAACAACAAGTACTCATTTGTATTTAATAATCGCAAAATTACTCTTGGACCATTGTCACCAAAACAAGTGTATGAAGATCAAATGTACTTGAAAGGAGAGAGTGAGAGAAGAAGAATGAGTGAGAAGAAAATAAAAGAAGAGGGTTCGGTGGATGAGGAAAAAGAAGAAGTAAAGAAAAAGGAAACTCATGAGATAAAAGAAGAGGAAATGGAGAGTGGTGAAAAAGAAGAAGAGAAAAAAGAACGCCGGGAGGAAAAAGAAGAATTAAAGAAAAAAGAAACCCATGAGAGAGAAGAAGAGGAGAACCATGAGATAAAAGACGAAGAAAAAGAGAAAAATGAGAGATATCTCGTGGAAAAAAAGAATTATGAGAGAAAAAGGGATGGAAGAGCTAATTATCAAGCAAACGGTGGAAAGCACAAAAGCAAAATTTTATTAGATAATCCACTGACTTTTAATGCAGGTTTGGATTTGAGGACAAATCACTTTCAAGAAGAGGGGAATGATAGGAACATGGATGGCTTGAGCATGTGGAAAGAAGCATATTCAGATTATTATATTTTTATAATTTTTATTTATAATTTTCGTATTATTTTTTGGGCTGAATTTTAAGATGACCTTTTGTATTCTCCTAGCCTCACTAAATGCTTCCTAGTAGTGCTCTTAGTCATAATAATGGCTAGTGGGAATTTATTATCATGTTTATGCATAAATGTTAATGTAAATGCATTTATCAATTAATGTGGTAAATGCATGGTAGTGGGAGTTAGTGAATGTTTTTAGTGTCATCGAGTTGGTGAGTTATGTGAGTTATTAGGTGTAGGTTATGGAATATTGAGAGACAAGGCAACCCAAAAGTGGGCAGCCATCCTTGTATATGTATCATTGCAATACCACATGAAATGACAACTTTGAGTTCATTTTGGATTGATTCCAATTGTGAGAGTGTTTTCTCTCTTGGGTTCTTCATTGAGCCAACCCTTGTTCTTATCAAGAATCCAAGATTCTTGTGGCGAACCTCACATTGGCTTATCAAATCCCCTTGGATTTGTGGCGCCTACCTCCCATTTCTCATCTTATCCAATTTTGTATTTCATCTTCTTCTATAATTTTGTTTGGTCACTCAAGGATAGATCCGAAATTATACATGTTCCTTTTAGGATCATATCATTTGGTATCTAGAGCCATCCTTCCTAGAGTGACTTTTGATTTTGTTTTTCAATTTTTCCATAAGTTTGAATTTTTCTTTTTTAATGGGTTCTTCATGGAGTCACTAATGAAGAAAATTGATGCCAAGCAAAGGGAGAATCTTTTCTATTCTAGATGCTATGTGAAGGACAAGATATGTAGCTTGGTCATTGATAGAAAGGGATACGTCAACCTAGCTAGTACCACCATGGTGCAAAAGTTAGGACTTCCTCTTCTAGAGCATCCACAACCGTATGTCATTTGGAGCATCCCGGAGTTTAGTGATTTTGGTGACGTGATGGTGAACAAACAAGTACGAGTGCCATTCCGGATTGGGAGATATGAAGATGACGTTTTATGTGATGTGGTGCCCATGGAAACGAAGCACTTGTTACTTAAGGCGTCCATGGAGGATTGAACGACAAACGAGATATGATGCCGACAACAACAAGTACTCATTTGTATTTAATAATCGCAAAATTACTCTTGGACCATTGTCACCAAAACAAGTGTATGAAGATCAAATGTACTTGAAAGGAGAGAGTGAGAGAAGAAGAATGAGTGAGAAGAAAATAAAAGAAGAGGGTTCGGTGGATGAGGAAAAAGAAGAAGTAAAGAAAAAGGAAACTCATGAGATAAAAGAAGAGGAAATGGAGAGTGGTGAAAAAGAAGAAGAGAAAAAGAACGCCAGGAGGAAAAAGAAGAATTAAAGAAAAAAGAAACCCATGAGAGAGAGAAGAAGAGGAGAACCATGAGATAAAAGATGAAGAAAAAGAGAAAAATGAGAGATATCTCGTGAAAAAAAGAATTATGAGAGAAAAAGGGATGGAAGAGCTAATTATCAAGCAAACGGTGGAAAGCACAAAAGCAAAATTTTATTAGATAATCCACTGACTTTTAATGCAGGTTTGGATTTGAGGACAAATCACTTTCAAGAAGAGGGGAATGATAGGAACATGGATGGCTTGAGCATGTGGAAAGAAGCATATTCAGATTATTATATTTTTATAATTTTTATTTATAATTTTCGTATTATTTTTGGGCTGAATTTTAAGATGACCTTTTGTATTCTCCTAGCCTCACTAAATGCTTCCTAGTAGTGCTCTTAGTCATAATAATGGCTAGTGGGAATTTATTATCATGTTTATGCATAAATGTTAATGTAAATGCATTTATCAATTAATGTGGTAAATGCATGGTAGTGGGAGTTAGTGAATGTTTTTAGTGTCATTGAGTTGGTGAGTTATGTGAGTTATTAGGTGTAGGTTATGGAATATTGAGAGACAAGGCAACCCAAAAGTGGGCAGCCATCCTTGTATATGTATCATTGCAATACCACATGAAATGACAACTTTGAGTTCATTTTGGATTGATTCCAATTGTGAGAGTGTTTTCTCTCTTGGGTTCTTCATTGAGCCAACCCTTGTTCTTATCAAGAATCCAAGATTCTTGTGGCGAACCTCACATTGGCTTATCAAATCCCCTTGGATTTGTGGCGCCTACCTCCCATTTCTCATCTTATCCAATTTTGTATTTCATCTTCTTCTATAATTTTGTTTGGTCACTCAAGGATAGATCCGAAATTATACATGTTCCTTTTAGGATCATATCATTTGGTATCTAGAGCCATCCTTCCTAGAGTGACTTTTGATTTTGTTTTTCAATTTTTCCATAAGTTTGAATTTTTCTTTTTTAATGGGTTCTTCATGGAGTCACTAATGAAGAAAATTGATGCCAAGCAAAGGGAGAATCTTTTCTATTCTAGATGCTATGTGAAGGACAAGATATGTAGCTTGGTCATTGATAGAAAGGGATACGTCAACCTAGCTAGTACCACCATGGTGCAAAAGTTAGGACTTCCTCTTCTAGAGCATCCACAACCGTATGTCATTTGGAGCATCCCGGAGTTTAGTGATTTTGGTGACGTGATGGTGAACAAACAAGTACGAGTGCCATTCCGGATTGGGAGATATGAAGATGACGTTTTATGTGATGTGGTGCCCATGGAAACGAAGCACTTGTTACTTGGGCGTCCATGGAGGATTGAACGACAAACGAGATATGATGCCGACAACAACAAGTACTCATTTGTATTTAATAATCGCAAAATTACTCTTGGACCATTGTCACCAAAACAAGTGTATGAAGATCAAATGTACTTGAAAGGAGAGAGTGAGAGAAGAAGAATGAGTGAGAAGAAAATAAAAGAAGAGGGTTCGGTGGATGAGGAAAAAGAAGAAGTAAAGAAAAAGGAAACTCATGAGATAAAAGAAGAGGAAATGGAGAGTGGTGAAAAAAGAAGAAGAGAAAAAAAGAACGCCAGGAGGAAAAAGAAGAATTAAAGAAAAAAAGAAACCCATGAGAGAGAAGAAGAGGAGAACCATGAGATAAAAGATGAAGAAAAAGAGAAAAATGAGAGATATCTCGTTGAAAAACAGAATTCTGAGAGAAAAAGGGATGGAAGAGCTAATTATCAAGCAAACGGTGGAAAGCACAAAAGCAAAATTTTATTAGATAATCCACTGACTTTTAATGCAGGTTTGGATTTGAGGACAAATCACTTTCAAGAAGAGGGGAATGATAGGAACATGGATGGCTTGAGCATGTGGAAAGAAGCATATTCAGATTATTATATTTTTATAATTTTTATTTATAATTTTCGTATTATTTTTGGGCTGAATTTTAAGATGACCTTTTGTATTCTCCTAGCCTCACTAAATGCTTCCTAGTAGTGCTCTTAGTCATAATAATGGCTAGTGGGAATTTATTATCATGTTTATGCATAAATGTTAATGTAAATGCATTTATCAATTAATGTGGTAAATGCATGGTAGTGGGAGTTAGTGAATGTTTTTAGTGTCATTGAGTTGGTGAGTTATGTGAGTTATTAGGTGTAGGTTATGGAATATTGAGAGACAAGGCAACCCAAAAGTGGGCAGCCATCCTTGTATATGTATCATTGCAATACCACATGAAATGACAACTTTGAGTTCATTTTGGATTGATTCCAATTGTGAGAGTGTTTTCTCTCTTGGGTTCTTCATTGAGCCAACCCTTGTTCTTATCAAGAATCCAAGATTCTTGTGGCGAACCTCACATTGGCTTATCAAATCCCCTTGGATTTGTGGCGCCTACCTCCCATTTCTCATCTTATCCAATTTTGTATTTCATCTTCTTCTATAATTTTGTTTGGTCACTCAAGGATAGATCCGAAATTATACATGTTCCTTTTTAGGATCATATCATTTGGTATCTAGAGCCATCCTTCCTAGAGTGACTTTTGATTTTGTTTTTCAATTTTTCCATAAGTTTGAATTTTTCTTTTTTAATGGGTTCTTCATGGAGTCACTAATGAAGAAAATTGATGCCAAGCAAAGGGAGAATCTTTTCTATTCTAGATGCTATGTGAAGGACAAGATATGTAGCTTGGTCATTGATAGAAAGGGATACGTCAACCTAGCTAGTACCACCATGGTGCAAAAGTTAGGACTTCCTCTTCTAGAGCATCCACAACCGTATGTCATTTGGAGCATCCCGGAGTTTAGTGATTTTGGTGACGTGATGGTGAACAAACAAGTACGAGTGCCATTCCGGATTGGGAGATATGAAGATGACGTTTTATGTGATGTGGTGCCCATGGAAACGAAGCACTTGTTACTTGGGCGTCCATGGAGGATTGAACGACAAACGAGATATGATGCCGACAACAACAAGTACTCATTTGTATTTAATAATCGCAAAATTACTCTTGGACCATTGTCACCAAAACAAGTGTATGAAGATCAAATGTACTTGAAAGGAGAGAGTGAGAGAAGAAGAATGAGTGAGAAGAAAATAAAAGAAGAGGGTTCGGTGGATGAGGAAAAAGAAGAAGTAAAGAAAAAGGAAACTCATGAGATAAAAGAAGAGGAAATGGAGAGTGGTGAAAAAGAAGAAGAGAAAAAAGAACGCCAGGAGGAAAAAGAAGAATTAAAGAAAAAAGAAACCCATGAGAGAGAGAGAAGAAGAGGAGAACCATGAGATAAAAGATGAAGAAAAAGAGAAAAATGAGAGATATCTCGTGAAAAAAAAGAATTATGAGAGAAAAAGGGATGGAAGAGCTAATTATCAAGCAAACGGTGGAAAGCACAAAAGCAAAATTTTATTAGATAATCCACTGACTTTTAATGCAGGTTTGGATTTGAGGACAAATCACTTTCAAGAAGAGGGGAATGATAGGAACATGGATGGCTTGAGCATGTGGAAAGAAGCATATTCAGATTATTATATTTTTATAATTTTTATTTATAATTTTCGTATTATTTTTTGGGCTGAATTTTAAGATGACCTTTTGTATTCTCCTAGCCTCACTAAATGCTTCCTAGTAGTGCTCTTAGTCATAATAATGGCTAGTGGGAATTTATTATCATGTTTATGCATAAATGTTAATGTAAATGCATTTATCAATTAATGTGGTAAATGCATGGTAGTGGGAGTTAGTGAATGTTTTTAGTGTCATTGAGTTGGTGAGTTATGTGAGTTATTAGGTGTAGGTTATGGAATATTGAGAGACAAGGCAACCCAAAAGTGGGCAGCCATCCTTGTATATGTATCATTGCAATACCACATGAAATGACAACTTTGAGTTCATTTTGGATTGATTCCAATTGTGAGAGTGTTTTCTCTCTTGGGTTCTTCATTGAGCCAACCCTTGTTCTTATCAAGAATCCATTTTTCTGGTGGGTACCCTCACTTTGGTTAAGCAATTCCCCTTGGATTTGTGGCGCCTACCTCCCATTTCTCATCTTATCCAATTTTGTATTTCATCTTCTTCTATAATTTTGTTTGGTCACTCAAGGATAGATCCGAAATTATACATGTTCCTTTTTAGGATCATATCATTTGGTATCTAGAGCCATCCTTCCTAGAGTGACTTTTGATTTTGTTTTTCAATTTTTCCATAAGTTTGAATTTTTCTTTTTTAATGGGTTCTTCATGGAGTCACTAATGAAGAAAATTGATGCCAAGCAAAGGGAGAATCTTTTCTATTCTAGATGCTATGTGAAGGACAAGATATGTAGCTTGGTCATTGATAGAAAGGGATACGTCAACCTAGCTAGTACCACCATGGTGCAAAAGTTAGGACTTCCTCTTCTAGAGCATCCACAACCGTATGTCATTTGGAGCATCCCGGAGTTTAGTGATTTTGGTGACGTGATGGTGAACAAACAAGTACGAGTGCCATTCCGGATTGGGAGATATGAAGATGACGTTTTATGTGATGTGGTGCCCATGGAAACGAAGCACTTGTTACTTAAGGCGTCCATGGAGGATTGAACGACAAACGAGATATGATGCCGACAACAACAAGTACTCATTTGTATTTAATAATCGCAAAATTACTCTTGGACCATTGTCACCAAAACAAGTGTATGAAGATCAAATGTACTTGAAAGGAGAGAGTGAGAGAAGAAGAATGAGTGAGAAGAAAATAAAAGAAGAGGGTTCGGTGGATGAGGAAAAAGAAGAAGTAAAGAAAAAGGAAACTCATGAGATAAAAGAAGAGGAAATGGAGAGTGGTGAAAAAGAAGAAGAGAAAAAAGAACGCCGGGGAGGAAAAAGAAGAATTAAAAAAAAACGACACCCATGAGAGAGAAGAAGCGGAGACCCATGAGATAAAAGATGAAGAAAAAGAGAAAAATGAGAGATATCTCGTTGAAAAAAAGAATTATGAGAGAAAAAGGGATGGAAGAGCTAATTATCAAGAAAACGGTGGAAAGCACAAAAGCAAAATTTTATTAGATAATCCACTGACTTTTAATGCAGGTTTGGATTTGAGGACAAATCACTTTCAAGAAGAGGG
Source organism: Sophora flavescens (assembly GCA_030762895.1). Taxonomy (NCBI): domain Eukaryota; kingdom Viridiplantae; phylum Streptophyta; class Magnoliopsida; order Fabales; family Fabaceae; genus Sophora; species Sophora flavescens. Next base: position 15,331 of record JAUPTC010001059.1, read on the forward strand.
GAATGATAGGAACATGGATGGCTTGAGCATGTGGAAAGAAGCATATTCAGATTATTATATTTTTATAATTTTTATTTATAATTTTCGTATTATTTTTGGGCTGAATTTTTAAGATGACCTTTTGTATTCTCCTAGCCTCACTAAATGCTTCCTAGTAGTGCTCTTAGTCATAATAATGGCTAGTGGGAATTTATTATCATGTTTATGCATAAATGTTAATGTAAATGCATTTATCAATTAATGTGGTAAATGCATGGTAGTGGGAGTTAGTGAATGTTTTTAGTGTCATTGAGTTGGTGAGTTATGTGAGTTATTAGGTGTAGGTTATGGAATATTGAGAGACAAGGCAACCCAAAAGTGGGCAGCCATCCTTGTATATGTATCATTGCAATACCACATGAAATGACAACTTTGAGTTCATTTTGGATTGATTCCAATTGTGAGAGTGTTTTCTCTCTTGGGTTCTTCATTGAGCCAACCCTTGTTCTTATCAAGAATCCAAGATTCTTGTGGCGAACCTCACATTGGCTTATCAAATCCCCTTGGATTTGTGGCGCCTACCTCCCATTTCTCATCTTATCCAATTTTGTATTTCATCTTCTTCTATAATTTTGTTTGGTCACTCAAGGATAGATCCGAAATTATACATGTTCCTTTTAGGATCATATCATTTGGTATCTAGAGCCATCCTTCCTAGAGTGACTTTTGATTTTGTTTTTCAATTTTTCCATAAGTTTGAATTTTTCTTTTTTTAATGGGTTCTTCATGGAGTCACTAATGAAGAAAATTGATGCCAAGCAAAGGGAGAATCTTTTCTATTCTAGATGCTATGCGAAGGACAAGATATGTAGCTTGGTCATTGATAGAAAGGGATACGTCAACCTAGCTAGTACCACCATGGTGCAAAAGTTAGGACTTCCTCTTCTAGAGCATCCACAACCGTATGTCATTTGGAGCATCCCGGAGTTTAGTGATTTTGGTGACGTGATGGTGAACAAACAAGTACGAGTGCCATTCCGGATTGGGAGATATGAAGATGACGTTTTATGTGATGTGGTGCCCATGGAAACGAAGCACTTGTTACTTGGGCGTCCATGGAGGATTGAACGACAAACGAGATATGATGCCGACAACAACAAGTACTCATTTGTATTTAATAATCGCAAAATTACTCTTGGACCATTGTCACCAAAACAAGTGTATGAAGATCAAATGTACTTGAAAGGAGAGAGTGAGAGAAGAAGAATGAGTGAGAAGAAAATAAAAGAAGAGGGTTCGGTGGATGAGGAAAAAGAAGAAGTAAAGAAAAAGGAAACTCATGAGATAAAAGAAGAGGAAATGGAGAGTGGTGAAAAAGAAGAAGAGAAAAAGAACGCCGGGGAGGAAAAAGAAGAATTAAAGAAAAAAGAAACCCATGAGAGAGAAGAAGAGGAGAACCATGAGATAAAAGATGAAGAAAAAGAGAAAAATGAGAGATATCTCGTGAAAAAAAAGAATTATGAGAGAAAAAGGGATGGAAGAGCTAATTATCAAGCAAACGGTGGAAAGCACAAAAGCAAAATTTTATTAGATAATCCACTGACTTTTAATGCAGGTTTGGATTTGAGGACAAATCACTTTCAAGAAGAGGGGAATGATAGGAACATGGATGGCTTGAGCATGTGGAAAGAAGCATATTCAGATTATTATATTTTTATAATTTTTATTTATAATTTTCGTATTATTTTTGGGCTGAATTTTAAGATGACCTTTTGTATTCTCCTAGCCTCACTAAATGCTTCCTAGTAGTGCTCTTAGTCATAATAATGGCTAGTGGGAATTTATTATCATGTTTATGCATAAATGTTAATGTAAATGCATTTATCAATTAATGTGGTAAATGCATGGTAGTGGGAGTTAGTGAATGTTTTTAGTGTCATTGAGTTGGTGAGTTATGTGAGTTATTAGGTGTAGGTTATGGAATATTGAGAGACAAGGCAACCCAAAAGTGGGCAGCCATCCTTGTATATGTATCATTGCAATACCACATGAAATGACAACTTTGAGTTCATTTTGGATTGATTCCAATTGTGAGAGTGTTTTCTCTCTTGGGTTCTTCATTGAGCCAACCCTTGTTCTTATCAAGAATCCAAGATTCTTGTGGCGAACCTCACATTGGCTTATCAAATCCCCTTGGATTTGTGGCGCCTACCTCCCATTTCTCATCTTATCCAATTTTGTATTTCATCTTCTTCTATAATTTTGTTTGGTCACTCAAGGATAGATCCGAAATTATACATGTTCCTTTTTAGGATCATATCATTTGGTATCTAGAGCCATCCTTCCTAGAGTGACTTTTGATTTTGTTTTTCAATTTTTCCATAAGTTTGAATTTTTCTTTTTTAATGGGTTCTTCATGGAGTCACTAATGAAGAAAATTGATGCCAAGCAAAGGGAGAATCTTTTCTATTCTAGATGCTATGCGAAGGACAAGATATGTAGCTTGGTCATTGATAGAAAGGGATACGTCAACCTAGCTAGTACCACCATGGTGCAAAAGTTAGGACTTCCTCTTCTAGAGCATCCACAACCGTATGTCATTTGGAGCATCCCGGAGTTTAGTGATTTTGGTGACGTGATGGTGAACAAACAAGTACGAGTGCCATTCCGGATTGGGAGATATGAAGATGACGTTTTATGTGATGTGGTGCCCATGGAAACGAAGCACTTGTTACTTGGGCGTCCATGGAGGATTGAAGCGACAAACGAGATATGATGCCGACAACAACAAGTACTCATTTGTATTTAATAATCGCAAAATTACTCTTGGACCATTGTCACCAAAACAAGTGTATGAAGATCAAATGTACTTGAAAGGAGAGAGTGAGAGAAGAAGAATGAGTGAGAAGAAAATAAAAGAAGAGGGTTCGGTGGATGAGGAAAAAGAAGAAGTAAAGAAAAAGGAAACTCATGAGATAAAAGAAGAGGAAATGGAGAGTGGTGAAAAAAAGAAGAAAAAAAAAAGAACGCCGAGGAGGAAAAAGAAGAATTAAAGAAAAAAGAAACCCATGAGAGAGAAGAAGAGGAGAACCATGAGATGAAAGATGAAGAAAAAGAGAAAAATGAGAGATATCTCGTGAAAAAAAAGAATTTTGAGAGAAAAAGGGATGGAAGAGCTAATTATCAAGAAAACGGTGGAAAGCACAAAAGCAAAATTTTATTAGATAATCCACTGACTTTTAATGCAGGTTTGGATTTGAGGACAAATCACTTTCAAGAAGAGGGGAATGATAGGAACATGGATGGCTTGAGCATGTGGAAAGAAGCATATTCAGATTATTATATTTTTATAATTTTTATTTATAATTTTCGTATTATTTTTGGGCTGAATTTTTAAGATGACCTTTTGTATTCTCCTAGCCTCACTAAATGCTTCCTAGTAGTGCTCTTAGTCATAATAATGGCTAGTGGGAATTTATTATCATGTTTATGCATAAATGTTAATGTAAATGCATTTATCAATTAATGTGGTAAATGCATGGTAGTGGGAGTTAGTGAATGTTTTTAGTGTCATTGAGTTGGTGAGTTATGTGAGTTATTAGGTGTAGGTTATGGAATATTGAGAGACAAGGCAACCCAAAAGTGGGCAGCCATCCTTGTATATGTATCATTGCAATACCACATGAAATGACAACTTTGAGTTCATTTTGGATTGATTCCAATTGTGAGAGTGTTTTCTCTCTTGGGTTCTTCATTGAGCCAACCCTTGTTCTTATCAAGAATCCAAGATTCTTGTGGCGAACCTCACATTGGCTTATCAAATCCCCTTGGATTTGTGGCGCCTACCTCCCATTTCTCATCTTATCCAATTTTGTATTTCATCTTCTTCTATAATTTTGTTTGGTCACTCAAGGATAGATCCGAAATTATACATGTTCCTTTTTAGGATCATATCATTTGGTATCTAGAGCCATCCTTCCTAGAGTGACTTTTGATTTTGTTTTTCAATTTTTCCATAAGTTTGAATTTTTCTTTTTTAATGGGTTCTTCATGGAGTCACTAATGAAGAAAATTGATGCCAAGCAAAGGGAGAATCTTTTCTATTCTAGATGCTATGCGAAGGACAAGATATGTAGCTTGGTCATTGATAGAAAGGGATACGTCAACCTAGCTAGTACCACCATGGTGCAAAAGTTAGGACTTCCTCTTCTAGAGCATCCACAACCGTATGTCATTTGGAGCATCCCGGAGTTTAGTGATTTTGGTGACGTGATGGTGAACAAACAAGTACGAGTGCCATTCCGGATTGGGAGATATGAAGATGACGTTTTATGTGATGTGGTGCCCATGGAAACGAAGCACTTGTTACTTGGGCGTCCATGGAGGATTGAACGACAAACGAGATATGATGCCGACAACAACAAGTACTCATTTGTATTTAATAATCGCAAAATTACTCTTGGACCATTGTCACCAAAACAAGTGTATGAAGATCAAATGTACTTGAAAGGAGAGAGTGAGAGAAGAAGAATGAGTGAGAAGAAAATAAAAGAAGAGGGTTCGGTGGATGAGGAAAAAGAAGAAGTAAAGAAAAAGGAAACTCATGAGATAAAAGAAGAGGAAATGGAGAGTGGTGAAAAAAGAAGAAGAAAAAAAAAGAACGCCGGGGAGGAAAAAGAAGAATTAAAGAAAAAAGAAACCCATGAGAGAGAAGAAGAGGAGAACCATGAGATAAAAGATGAAGAAAAAGAGAAAAATGAGAGATATCTCGTGAAAAAAAAGAATTATGAGAGAAAAAGGGATGGAAGAGCTAATTATCAAGCAAACGGTGGAAAGCACAAAAGCAAAATTTTATTAGATAATCCACTGACTTTTAATGCAGGTTTGGATTTGAGGACAAATCACTTTCAAGAAGAGGGGAATGATAGGAACATGGATGGCTTGAGCATGTGGAAAGAAGCATATTCAGATTATTATATTTTTATAATTTTTATTTATAATTTTCGTATTATTTTTGGGCTGAATTTTAAGATGACCTTTTGTATTCTCCTAGCCTCACTAAATGCTTCCTAGTAGTGCTCTTAGTCATAATAATGGCTAGTGGGAATTTATTATCATGTTTATGCATAAATGTTAATGTAAATGCATTTATCAATTAATGTGGTAAATGCATGGTAGTGGGAGTTAGTGAATGTTTTTAGTGTCATTGAGTTGGTGAGTTATGTGAGTTATTAGGTGTAGGTTATGGAATATTGAGAGACAAGGCAACCCAAAAGTGGGCAGCCATCCTTGTATATGTATCATTGCAATACCACATGAAATGACAACTTTGAGTTCATTTTGGATTGATTCCAATTGTGAGAGTGTTTTCTCTCTTGGGTTCTTCATTGAGCCAACCCTTGTTCTTATCAAGAATCCAAGATTCTTGTGGCGAACCTCACATTGGCTTATCAAATCCCCTTGGATTTGTGGCGCCTACCTCCCATTTCTCATCTTATCCAATTTTGTATTTCATCTTCTTCTATAATTTTGTTTGGTCACTCAAGGATAGATCCGAAATTATACATGTTCCTTTTTAGGATCATATCATTTGGTATCTAGAGCCATCCTTCCTAGAGTGACTTTTGATTTTGTTTTTCAATTTTTCCATAAGTTTGAATTTTTCTTTTTTAATGGGTTCTTCATGGAGTCACTAATGAAGAAAATTGATGCCAAGCAAAGGGAGAATCTTTTCTATTCTAGATGCTATGCGAAGGACAAGATATGTAGCTTGGTCATTGATAGAAAGGGATACGTCAACCTAGCTAGTACCACCATGGTGCAAAAGTTAGGACTTCCTCTTCTAGAGCATCCACAACCGTATGTCATTTGGAGCATCCGGAGTTTAGTGATTTTGGTGGCGTGATGGTGAACAAACAAATACGAGTGCCATTCGGATTGGGAGATATGAAGATGGCGTTTTATGTGATGTGGTGCCCATGGAAGCGAAGCACTTGTTACTTGGGCGTCCATGGAGGATTGAGCGACAAAGCGAGATATGATGCCGACAACAACAAGTACTCATTTGTATTTAATAATCGCAAAATTACTCTTGGACCATTGTCACCAAAACAAGTGTATGAAGATCAAATGTACTTGAAAGGAGAGAGTGAGAGAAGAAGAATGAGTGAGAAGAAAATAAAAGAAGAGGGTTCGGTGGATGAGGAAAAAGAAGAAGTAAAGAAAAAGGAAACTCATGAGATAAAAGAAGAGGAAATGGAGAGTGGTGAAAAAGAAGAAGAGAAAAAAAGAACGCCGGGGAGGAAAAAGAAGAATTAAAGAAAAAGAAACCCATGAGAGAGAAGAAGAGGAGAACCATGAGATAAAAGATGAAGAAAAAGAAAAATGAGAGATATCTCGTGAAAAAAAAGAATTATGAGAGAAAAAGGGATGGAAGAGCTAATTATCAAGCAAGCGGTGGAAAGCACAAAAGCAAAATTTTATTAGATAATCCACTGACTTTTAATGCAGGTTTGGATTTGAGGACAAATCACTTTCAAGAAGAGGGGAATGATAGGAACATGGATGGCTTGAGCATGTGGAAAGAAGCATATTCAGATTATTATATTTTTATAATTTTTATTTATAATTTTCGTATTATTTTTGGGCTGAATTTTAAGATGACCTTTTGTATTCTCCTAGCCTCACTAAATGCTTCCTAGTAGTGCTCTTAGTCATAATAATGGCTAGTGGGAATTTATTATCATGTTTATGCATAAATGTTAATGTAAATGCATTTATCAATTAATGTGGTAAATGCATGGTAGTGGGAGTTAGTGAATGTTTTTAGTGTCATTGAGTTGGTGAGTTATGTGAGTTATTAGGTGTAGGTTATGGAATATTGAGAGACAAGGCAACCCAAAAGTGGGCAGCCATCCTTGTATATGTATCATTGCAATACCACATGAAATGACAACTTTGAGTTCATTTTGGATTGATTCCAATTGTGAGAGTGTTTTCTCTCTTGGGTTCTTCATTGAGCCAACCCTTGTTCTTATCAAGAATCCAAGATTCTTGTGGCGAACCTCACATTGGCTTATCAAATCCCCTTGGATTTGTGGCGCCTACCTCCCATTTCTCATCTTATCCAATTTTGTATTTCATCTTCTTCTATAATTTTGTTTGGTCACTCAAGGATAGATCCGAAATTATACATGTTCCTTTTTAGGATCATATCATTTGGTATCTAGAGCCATCCTTCCTAGAGTGACTTTTGATTTTGTTTTTCAATTTTTCCATAAGTTTGAATTTTTCTTTTTTAATGGGTTCTTCATGGAGTCACTAATGAAGAAAATTGATGCCAAGCAAATGGAGAATCTTTTCTATTCTAGATGCTATGCGAAGGACAAGATATGTAGCTTGGTCAGTGATAGAAAGGGATACGTCAACCTAGCTAGTACCACCATGGTGCAAAAGTTAGGACTTCCTCTTCTAGAGCATCCACAACCGTATGTCATTTGGAGCATCCGGAGTTTAGTGATTTTGGTGGCGTGATGGTGAACAAACAAGTACGAGTGCCATTCGGATTGGGAGATATGAAGATGGCGTTTTATGTGATGTGGTGCCCATGGAAGCGAAGCACTTGTTACTTGGGCGTCCATGGAGGATTGAGCGACAAGCGAGATATGATGCCGACAACAACAAGTACTCATTTGTATTTAATAATCGCAAAATTACTCTTGGACCATTGTCACCAAAACAAGTGTATGAAGATCAAATGTACTTGAAAGGAGAGAGTGAGAGAAGAAGAATGAGTGAGAAGAAAATAAAAGAAGAGGGTTCGGTGGATGAGGAAAAAGAAGAAGTAAAGAAAAAGGAAACTCATGAGATAAAAGAAGAGGAAATGGAGAGTGGTGAAAAAGAAGAAGAGAAAAAAGAACGCCAGGAGGAAAAAGAAGAATTAAAGAAAAAAGAAACCCATGAGGGAGAAGAAGAGGAGAACCATGAGATGAAAGATGAAGAAAAAGAGAAAAATGAGAGATATCTCGTGAAAAAAAAGAATTTTGAGAGAAAAAGGGATGGAAGAGCTAATTATCAAGAAAATGGTGGAAAGCACAAAAGCAAAATTTTATTAGATAATCCACTGACTTTTAATGCAGGTTTGGATTTGAGGACAAATCACTTTCAAGAAGAGGGGAATGATAGGAACATGGATGGCTTGAGCATGTGGAAAGAAGCATATTCAGATTATTATATTTTTATAATTTTTATTTATAATTTTCGTATTATTTTTGGGCTGAATTTTTAAGATGACCTTTTGTATTCTCCTAGCCTCACTAAATGCTTCCTAGTAGTGCTCTTAGTCATAATAATGGCTAGTGGGAATTTATTATCATGTTTATGCATAAATGTTAATGTAAATGCATTTATCAATTAATGTGGTAAATGCATGGTAGTGGGAGTTAGTGAATGTTTTTAGTGTCATTGAGTTGGTGAGTTATGTGAGTTATTAGGTGTAGGTTATGGAATATTGAGAGACAAGGCAACCCAAAAGTGGGCAGCCATCCTTGTATATGTATCATTGCAATACCACATGAAATGACAACTTTGAGTTCATTTTGGATTGATTCCAATTGTGAGAGTGTTTTCTCTCTTGGGTTCTTCATTGAGCCAACCCTTGTTCTTATCAAGAATCCAAGATTCTTGTGGCGAACCTCACATTGGCTTATCAAATCCCCTTGGATTTGTGGCGCCTACCTCCCATTTCTCATCTTATCCAATTTTGTATTTCATCTTCTTCTATAATTTTGTTTGGTCACTCAAGGATAGATCCGAAATTATACATGTTCCTTTTAGGATCATATCATTTGGTATCTAGAGCCATCCTTCCTAGAGTGACTTTTGATTTTGTTTTTCAATTTTTCCATAAGTTTGAATTTTTCTTTTTTAATGGGTTCTTCATGGAGTCACTAATGAAGAAAATTGATGCCAAGCAAAGGGAGAATCTTTTCTATTCTAGATGCTATACGAAGGACAAGATATGTAGCTTGGTCATTGATAGAAAGGGATACGTCAACCTAGCTAGTACCACCATGGTGCAAAAGTTAGGACTTCCTCTTCTAGAGCATCCACAACCGTATGTCATTTGGAGCATCCGGAGTTTAGTGATTTTGGTGACGTGATGGTGAACAAACAAGTACGAGTGCCATTCCGGATTGGGAGATATGAAGATGACGTTTTATGTGATGTGGTACCCATGGAAACGAAGCACTTGTTACTTGGGCGTCCATGGAGGATTGAACGACAAGCGAGATATGATGCCGACAACAACAAGTACTCATTTGTATTTAATAATCGCAAAATTACTCTTGGACCATTGTCACCAAAACAAGTGTATGAAGATCAAATGTACTTGAAAGGAGAGAGTGAGAGAAGAAGAATGAGTGAGAAGAAAATAAAAGAAGAGGGTTCGGTGGATGAGGAAAAAGAAGAAGTAAAGAAAAAGGAAACTCATGAGATAAAAGAAGAGGAAATGGAGAGTGGTGAAAAAGAAGAATAGAGAAAAAGAACGCCAGGAGGAAAAAGAAGAATTAAAGAAAAAAGAAACCCATGAGAGAGAAGAAGAGGAGAACCATGAGATAAAAGATGAAGAAAAAGAGAAAAATGAGAGATATCTCGTGAAAAAAAAGAATTATGAGAGAAAAAGGGATGGAAGAGGTAATTATCAAGCAAACGGTGGAAAGCACAAAAGCAAAATTTTATTAGATAATCCATTGGCTTTTAATGCAGGTTTGGATTTGAGGACAAATCACTTTCAAGAAGAGGGGAATGATAGGAACATGGATGGCTTGAGCATGTGGAAAGAAGCATATTCAGATTATTATATTTTTATAATTTTTATTTCTAATTTTCGAATTATTTTTGGGCTGAATTTTAAGATGACCTTTTGTATTCTCCTAGCCTCACAAAATGCTTCCTAGTAGTGCTCTTAGTCATAATAATGGCTAGTGGGAATTTATTATCATGTTTATGCATAAATGTTAATGTAAATGCATTTATCAATTAATGTGGTAAATGCATGGTAGTGGGAGTTAGTGAATGTTTTTAGTGTCATTGAGTTGGTGAGTTATGTGAGTTATTAGGTGTAGGTTATGGAATATTGAGAGACAAGGCAACCCAAAAGTGGGCAGCCATCCTTGTATATGTATCATTGCAATACCACATGAAATGACAACTTTGAGTTCATTTTGGATTGATTCCAATTGTGAGAGTGTTTTCTCTCTTGGGTTCTTCATTGAGCCAACCCTTGTTCTTATCAAGAATCCAAGATTCTTGTGGCGAACCTCACATTGGCTTATCAAATCCCCTTGGATTTGTGGCGCCTACCTCCCATTTCTCATCTTATCCAATTTTGTATTTCATCTTCTTCTATAATTTTGTTTGGTCACTCAAGGATAGATCCGAAATTATACATGTTCCTTTTTAGGATCATATCATTTGGTATCTAGAGCCATCCTTCCTAGAGTGACTTTTGATTTTGTTTTTCAATTTTTCCATAAGTTTGAATTTTTCTTTTTTTAATGGGTTCTTCATGGAGTCACTAATGAAGAAAATTGATGCCAAGCAAAGGGAGAATCTTTTCTATTCTAGATGCTATGCGAAGGACAAGATATGTAGCTTGGTCATTGATAGAAAGGGATACGTCAACCTAGCTAGTACCACCATGGTGCAAAAGTTAGGACTTCCTCTTCTAGAGCATCCACAACCGTATGTCATTTGGAGCATCCCGGAGTTTAGTGATTTTGGTGACGTGATGGTGAACAAACAAGTACGAGTGCCATTCGGATTGGGAGATATGAAGATGACGTTTTATGTGATGTGGTGCCCATGGAAGCGAAGCACTTGTTACTTAGGCGTCCATGGAGGATTGAGCGACAAAGCGAGATATGATGCCGACAACAACAAGTACTCATTTGTATTTAATAATCGCAAAATTACTCTTGGACCATTGTCACCAAAACAAGTGTATGAAGATCAAATGTACTTGAAAGGAGAGAGTGAGAGAAGAAGAATGAGTGAGAAGAAAATAAAAGAAGAGGGTTCGGTGGATGAGGAAAAAGAAGAAGTAAAGAAAAAGGAAACTCATGAGATAAAAAGAAGAGGAAATGGAGAGTGGTGAAAAAGAAGAAGAGAAAAAGAACGCCTGAGGAGGAAAAAGAAGAATTAAAGAAAAAAGAAACCCATGAGAGAGAAGAAGAGGAGAACCATGAGATAAAAGATGAAGAAAAAGAGAAAAATGAGAGATATCTCGTGAAAAAAGAATTATGAGAGAAAAAGGGATGGAAGAGCTAATTATCAAGCAAGCGGTGGAAAGCACAAAAGCAAAATTTTATTAGATAATCCACTTGACTTTTAATGCAGGTTTGGATTTGAGGACAAATCACTTTCAAGAAGAGGGGAATGATAGGAACATGGATGGCTTGAGCATGTGGAAAGAAGCATATTCAGATTATTATATTTTTATAATTTTTATTTATAATTTTCGTATTATTTTTGGGCTGAATTTTAAGATGACCTTTTGTATTCTCCTAGCCTCACTAAATGCTTCCTAGTAGTGCTCTTAGTCATAATAATGGCTAGTGGGAATTTATTATCATGTTTATGCATAAATGTTAATGTAAATGCATTTATCAATTAATGTGGTAAATGCATGGTAGTGGGAGTTAGTGAATGTTTTTAGTGTCATTGAGTTGGTGAGTTATGTGAGTTATTAGGTGTAGGTTATGGAATATTGAGAGACAAGGCAACCCAAAAGTGGGCAGCCATCCTTGTATATGTATCATTGCAATACCACATGAAATGACAACTTTGAGTTCATTTTGGATTGATTCCAATTGTGAGAGTGTTTTCTCTCTTGGGTTCTTCATTGAGCCAACCCTTGTTCTTATCAAGAATCCAAGATTCTTGTGGCGAACCTCACATTGGCTTATCAAATCCCCTTGGATTTGTGGCGCCTACCTCCCATTTCTCATCTTATCCAATTTTGTATTTCATCTTCTTCTATAATTTTGTTTGGTCACTCAAGGATAGATCCGAAATTATACATGTTCCTTTTTAGGATCATATCATTTGGTATCTAGAGCCATCCTTCCTAGAGTGACTTTTGATTTTGTTTTTCAATTTTTCCATAAGTTTGAATTTTTCTTTTTTAATGGGTTCTTCATGGAGTCACTAATGAAGAAAATTGATGCCAAGCAAAGGGAGAATCTTTTCTATTCTAGATGCTATCGCGAAGGACAAGATATGTAGCTTGGTCATTGATAGAAAGGGATACGTCAACCTAGCTAGTACCACCATGGTGCAAAAGTTAGGACTTCCTCTTCTAGAGCATCCACAACCGTATGTCATTTGGAGCATCCGGAGTTTAGTGATTTTGGTGGCGTGATGGTGAACAAACAAATACGAGTGCCATTCGGATTGGGAGATATGAAGATGACGTTTTATGTGATGTGGTGCCCATGGAAACGAAGCACTTGTTACTTGGGCGTCCATGGAGGATTGAGCGACAAACGAGATATGATGCCGACAACAACAAGTACTCATTTGTATTTAATAATCGCAAAAATTACTCTTGGACCATTGTCACCAAAACAAGTGTATGAAGATCAAATGTACTTGAAAGGAGAGAGTGAGAGAAGAAGAATGAGTGAGAAGAAAATAAAAGAAGAGGGTTCGGTGGATGAGGAAAAAGAAGAAGTAAAGAAAAAGGAAACTCATGAGATAAAAGAAGAGGAAATGGAGAGTGGTGAAAAAAGAAGAAGAGAAAAAGAACGCCAGGAGGAAAAAGAAGAATTAAAGAAAAAAGAAACCCATGAGAGAGAAGAAGAGGAGAACCATGAGATAAAAGATGAAGAAAAAGAGAAAAATGAGAGATATCTCGTGAAGAAAAAGAATTATGAGAGAAAAAGGGATGGAAGAGCTAATTATCAAGAAAACGGTGGAAAGCACAAAAGCAAAATTTTATTAGATAATCCACTGACTTTTAATGCAGGTTTGGATTTGAGGACAAATCACTTTCAAGAAGAGGGGAATGATAGGAACATGGATGGCTTGAGCATGTGGAAAGAAGCATATTCAGATTATTATATTTTTATAATTTTTATTTATAATTTTCGTATTATTTTTGGGCTGAATTTTAAGATGACCTTCTGTATTCTCCTAGCCTCACTAAATGCTTCCTAGTAGTGCTCTTAGTCATAATAATGGCTAGTGGGAATCTATTATCATGTTTATGCATAAATGTTAATGTAAATGAATTTATCAATTAATGTGGTAAATGCATGGTAGTGGGAGTTGGTGAATGTTTTTAGTGTCATTTAGTTGGTGAGTTATGTGAGTTATTAGGTGTAGGTTATGGAATATTGAGAGACAAGGCAACCCAAAAGTGGGCAGCCATCCTTGTATATGTATCATTGCAATACCACATGAAATGACAACTTTGAGTTCATTTTGGATTGATTCCAATTGTGAGAGTGTTTTCTCTCTTGGGTTCTTCATTGAGCCAACCCTTGTTCTTATCAAGAATCCAAGATTCTTGTGGCGAACCTCACATTGGCTTATCAAATCCCCTTGGATTTGTGGCGCCTACCTCCCATTTCTCATCTTATCCAATTTTGTATTTCATCTTCTTCTATAATTTTGTTTGGTCACTCAAGGATAGATCCGAAATTATACATGTTCCTTTTCGGATCATATCATTTGGTATCTAGAGCCATCCTTCCTAGAGTGACTTTTGATTTTGTTTTTCAATTTTTCCATAAGTTTGAATTTTTCTTTTTTTAATGGGTTCTTCATGGAGTCACTAATGAAGAAAATTGATGCCAAGCAAAGGGAGAATCTTTTCTATTCTAGATGCTATGCGAAGGACAAGATATGTAGCTTGGTCATTGATAGAAAGGGATACGTCAACCTAGCTAGTACCACCATGGTGCAAAAGTTAGGACTTCCTCTTCTTAGAGCATCCACAACCGTATGTCATTTGGAGCATCCCGGAGTTTAGTGATTTTGGTGGCGTGATGGTGAACAAACAAGTACGAGTGCCATTCCGGATTGGGAGATATGAAGATGACGTTTTATGTGATGTGGTGCCCATGGAAACGAAGCACTTGTTACTTGGCGTCCATGGAGGATTGAACGACAAACGAGATATGATGCCGACAACAACAAGTACTCATTTGTATTTAATAATCGCAAAATTACTCTTGGACCATTGTCACCAAAACAAGTGTATGAAGATCAAATGTACTTGAAAGGAGAGAGTGAGAGAAGAAGAATGAGTGAGAAGAAAATAAAAGAAGAGGGTTCGTGGATGAGGAAAAAGAAGAAGTAAAGAAAAAGGAAACTCATGAGATAAAAGAAGAGGAAATGGAGAGTGGTGAAAAAGAAGAAGAGAAAAAGAACGCCGAGAGGAAAAAGAAGAATTAAAGAAAAAGAAACCCATGAGAGAGAAGAAGAGGAGAACCATGAGATAAAAGATGAAGAAAAAGAGAAAAATGAGAGATATCTGGGAAAAAAAGAATTATGAGAGAAAAAGGGATGGAAGAGCTAATTATCAA
>JAUPTC010001060.1:0-29860 GCA_030762895.1 Sophora flavescens
AGTGAAGAAGCCAATTGAATTGCCATTCGGTGAGATGGGCCAGTGTGGCGAGATGGGGATGTTGCTAATCAGGCGAACTTGTGATCGAAGCCAAAAGCAAACGGAACCTTTAAGGGCTCCAGTCCTAAGGTATCGAAAACCTTTTAATGTCTAACTAAGACATGTTTTCCAAACTGTTGCTTTCTATTTCAAAACGGACAGGCAAACACAATCGCAATGTGTCCTCCACACCAAAACCTATTGTTAGGTAGAAATTACCACTGGCATGATTCTTGCCAGTATGTGCCCGAGAACTTTGAAAGTAATAATTTGAATTGGAAGTTGTGAAAGTGCGATTGGCCAATAGTTTTCGGACTATCGGCTATCAGGCTTTGGAATAACACCAATCTGTTGGAAATTGAGATTTGGATAAATCCATAGCTATGAAAAGCTGATTCTGAGCGTAAAATTTGGGTTTCTTTAGTTTCTACTTTGGTCTCTCTTCCGGAATCATTCTAATTGACTTTTTCATCCTCTAGATCAGACACCCCTTTAGGATTTTGCTTCTTAATTCCACACCAAGTTTGTTTTTGGACAGAATAAAGTTCATTTTTGGTTTAATTAAATAGTTTTTTCCAAAATTTTTTTTTTTTCATTTGGGTGTTTTTGGTTTTTTTTTGTTGTTGTTGTGGGTTCTGATGAAAGGAAGAAAAAAAAAAGTAGTGTTTGAAGCTAAGGGAGAAAATGGGTTTGATTTAGGGATTTTCCATAGGGATGTTATTTTTCATCGTCTGTGGCGAGGATGGGAGCGCATGATGAGATACCGAAGTGCAAAGCCAATTGCAAAGGTATGAATGGTGGTTTTTGTAATTTTTATCTCATTAGGTGTTGTTCTATTTGTATTGATTTGGCTTTGCTGATAAAATTTTTGCAGAAGTGTGGATTTTTTTGTTATAAGCAATGCCCGGAAAAAGAGAGTTGATAGTTGAAATTTGATCGGTGGTTGAATTTTCAAATTTGAAATGAAAATGTTGGGGAGATCATTAGGTTCATAGGAGAAAGTAAAAAAATCCATACTAGTGAATTTTAATAAAACTTGTTCTATTGGAGGGTGTAATCAAGGTGAGAAAGAAGGACACATTGGGAAGCATAGCAATACTGAGTTTGATTACTATTTATGGAAAATTATACACTTAAACACGATGGCTCAGAAATTGGTTTGAAAAGGCAGAAGCAGGCCTTAGGCAATACCTCTGACAAAGTTTTTTTTTTTTGCGGTGATATACAATCATTCGCTGCAATTCAAATGTCTGGGAAATATAAGTTGAATTTTGGGGAGAAGAAATTGATTCTGTTATAGGGAGACTTTTGGGTTAATTTTCTTCTTCCTTCTCATTCATTCCTAATATATATATATATATATATATATATATATATATATATATATATATATATATATATATATATATATATATATATATATATATATTTATATATATATATAACAACCTGGATACAATACTACTTCTAATAATAAGGACTAAGGACACCCGGACACAATCCATATTTGTAAAAGCATAGTCCTAAATGACTAATCATTTTAGAATATTCCTAACATAGGTAATTTGGTGCCGTATATTTAGACATAATCACGACATTGAGCTAGTTTCTTTTGGGACCTTTTTGGTCTATTGCTTGCAATTGAAGGCCCAAGTGTAATATTTGCTTTGTTGAGTTCTTGTAGAGTTGCGGTTCACTTGTATCAATGTTGTGAGTCGTATTCTCGTGACCAACATAGTGGATAAGACCCTTCTTTGATTAAACAAAATTTTTGATAACACAACGAATGTGGATTAACTTTAATTTATGGTGTGTCACGACCGAACTTAGCATGCTCAGAATAAACATCCCATTTTCCCAATACAATAATTAAAGCATAAAAAGGTAATTGATTGGTGCCTCTTTGTTTTAGATTTTGAGAGGTCCAAAATCACGTTTTGTTAAAAAGTGATTTTGGGATTAAAGGTGTTTGTTTTAAATTTTACCTCAATAAAATCAATTATGGGTTGGTAGAATTGATTTTAAGAAAAGCAAGAATTTCCTAGCTTTTTCGTTGAAAAGAATTTATTCAGTTAAAATTGTCCCCGCCTCCACCTCAAATCTTCTTTGGTTTTTATTTTGAAAGATGATACCTAATGCGGTATAGAAGTGTAAATCAGCTCTTTGGACCACGGAGAGCCCGGGAGAGAAGCTGATCCAATTGATTATAAAGGTGTGAGACCTAAAAAATTCTTTATATTTACATCTCAAGAGTGATTTTGCTTTATCATCCAAACAAAACTAATTCTTCTAAACTACGCTTTTAAATTTCATTACCCTGTAAATCAAATTTTTTCAACCCAATTTTTTAAAAGAAATTTTTTTATAAAAATCAAATCTACCAAATCTAAAACAAATCGACCCCTAAGCAATATTTGCATAGCCACAAGTGCAAAGCGTTAAAAGTAGATACCAGAGGATATGACACCAGAGCACCCTTTTGATTAATGCGATTGAGTTTGAGATGTTGGTGTACTAAAAAAGCACTTTGGAGAGGAAGATAAACACGGTTGAAGAATGAAAAAAAAATAATAGTAAAGAATTCAAATTCAATTTTGTTTTCATATCTCATTAATCACTCTATACTGAGTACCTTTTAAAGACAATTTCTACATCAATATGAGTTTTGATTGAGTGATTGTTAGATGCACGCAATTAGAAGTGTTAACAAAGTAATTAATCTGAGGACATTGAATTGGTAAAGTAAGCTAAGCACCGTAATTGTTCCAAAAAAAATTCAACCTATGGAGAGTTAATTTTAAGTGTTTTACCTAATGGAATTAACTCGTTGAGATTCTCCCTCCTCCGCCTCTTCGATTCAACATAATTCAATTATTATGCTTTGTTATGTATCTTGGTTTGTCCCTCAACAAGAGGTTCTTTGAGCTTAGAGCAGTGGTTCCTCTTTGATAATAATTGAAAAATTTATGGACATTGAACGGAAGAACCAAATTTGCAATACCAAAAAATTGATGAACAAAATGTACATAAAAAACTTGAGTACCAAAATTACACATGACCAATAGTAAAAAGATCAAAGTGCAATTATGCCTTTTTTATTTTACTATTTGTATGTTATTTCTCTTCCTCAATTATTCCAATCACAATCAAACCTTAAATTTATATTTTTGATACAGAAATATTAAATTTATACAAATATTTATTATAACATTATCTTAGTTTAGTTTTTGTTTCTTCTTATCATGTTCAAGTTTAAATTAATCTCATTTATTAAGTTGGATATATTTTTTTTCATTACTTTTATTAATAAAAATAAATTTTAAAAAAGTTGAGGTGGTAAGTAACAACAAAAGTTCACCTCTCAATTGGTTTGTCACAAAATGTAGTAGGGGTGTTCGCGGTTCGGTTTGGATCGGTTTTATGGGAAAAATAAAAGAACATGCGGTTCAGTTCGATTTGAATGACTTCTATAAAAAAATCCGATCTGATCAATGATCCAATTGAATGAGGTTTGGATCGGTTGATTAGTTCGGTTTTTAACTACACATCATTACCTATTTGTATTAAGTTAAATAACCTATTATAAATAGCATATACTCTACTTGTCAAAAAAGAAATTGTCATATAATCTACCTAATAGTTAAATAATCTACCTGATAGCTGATACTATTACGTTAAAAAATAGTAACAATTTTGCATATACTTTATCTAATTTCAGCCCAAGATATACGTAAAAACATCAACACATAGTCACATATGTTGTTGATCCCCATATTCACATATTCAACAAATGAGGCTTCCTTGATTCAACATCAACACAGATTCAACATCAACACAGCCTTCAACAAAACAAATATTAGGGGAAAATGGATACTTCCATGGTGCTCTTATTACGGTTAAAAGAGGATGCAAAATCGGTGAATCAAATTAATCAAATGTAGCAAATCTGCATTGAAAACATGAGGAAAAAACAAGACACAAAATCGATCGGTGAATAACCATAAATGAACAAACCCACAAATCGGTGAACTAACCATACAATCAAAACTCAAATTTAAAACAAACCCACTCCAAAAACAAACCCACTCACCGGAGCAGTGACAAACGGGGAGGGAGCACGGAGGGAGGGAGCACGAGCGGGGGGAGGAGACGGAGACGCAACACCGATGGGGCGAGAAGGAGAGCGAGGCGGCCATAACCGGATCGGAGCACGAGGCGACAACGATCGGGGACGAGTGCAACACGACGGAGATGATACTAAAGCATGGAGACCCAAGACGACGGCGAGATGGGAGAGACGATGGTGGCGGCGGCGAGTGGAGGAGACTTGCAAAGTTAGGGTTAGGGTTGGGAAGGAGGGACCGAAGTGTGAAATGAATCGATGACAAAGAAAGAGTGTGAGCTATTAGTCTCATGTACTACGATACTATAAACACAAAACGGTATTGGGGCACACATAAAACGCATAGCAATGATAGCATAATATAAGTCATCGGTTCGGTTCCTGAACACAAAACCGATAACCGAACCGATCGGTTCCCTTAGAAGCCAATCCAAAAAAATACAAATAAATTCGGTTCTCGTCGGTTTTCGGTTAATTTGGATCGGTTTTGTGGTTTTTTTGGGATCCGTTTGGATCTGAACACCTCTCAAATGTAGTATAGTTTTCCAAACAATATTTCACCAAAAAAATAATTAATAGAAACAAATCAGTTGTGAAAATGAACAAACATAAATAAATAACATAAAATCCAAAATATAATCACACGACACATGTAAAAAAGTGTTAAATATCCAAAAAAAATTTATTTCAATATCATCATCATATTATTCTTTAATTAAATTCAAGTTAAATTACGAGTTTGTTGTGCAGATCTTATAATTGTTAAACAAATTATCTTATAAAAAAATGTTAAATAAACTAAATGAAATTAGAAGAAAGTACAAAAATCAAATTCAAAACTCAAGATTCGCGCCGTATGATCAAACGATTCAAGAAATTTTGGAAATAGTACAATAATAATTAATCAAACCATTCCCAAATCAACTCGCTATCAATTTATCATTATATCAAATTTATTTGAAGATTTCTTGAGTTGCCGTGTCGTTTCCTTTATTTTTGATTTTCTATATCCCATCGATCTTTGTGCTTTAAAAAAAAGATATCCTAATGATCTTTATAATATAATAATATATAGATAGAGATATAGATGGTTAGATAGTTAGATAAAATAAATTGACAATGATCATTTACTTAATTACTTGGCCCCTTAAAATTTTCCAAGAAAATCTATACTTATCTATATACGTATTCGAAGCTATTAGTTAACATCATATCAAATTTTGAGTTTCTGTTTTTGTAATTAAGATTAAGATTCTGTAAGTTACAACCTAATTAAATTTGACAACTCTTCCAAGCTATTGCTCTATATATAAAAAGGGGCATATAACGTTAAATCTCACAAAGCCACGATTAGTACCTTGCTCCTTCCTAATACTTGTGACAGTGATACTCTCACTCATTGTCCATTCCATGGAGTCTCGTACTTACGTTCGTGTCATCCCTAGAGAAGATCCCATACCGACCAATATTCTATCCCACAAGATCAACAATGTCCTTTATTAGGTCCATGTTTCATATAAATTTTTACTTGACACATGTAGAAGAACACACAAACTACGATATACTCTCTACAACAACCATATTCAATGACACATTCTTCATTCCATGTTACTTTTTATGTGATTGTGACCCATTTGAAGTGTTTAACCCCGATAGCATTACCATGACCTATTTACATGAAACCTTCTCCTCTGCACCTTTTATTACTTTTGAGCAAAGTGGAACTCGATTCTAATTTTGATGGGTGAACGTGCAAGAGCGAGATGCTGGATAGTGATAGGGTGGTCCCACTCCCACATAGAGAAAGTGCTCACTCCATGTAGAGTCTATTAAGGTTCCCCAGACATCGAGATGTGGAAGTAGTCCACTTGAAGGCAAAGAGGACCCTCCTTCACCAAACTAGCTGTACCAAATCGAAACCGGAAACCATCTTTGAGCCATTGGGCTGCCTTAAGAATAGAATGCCAAGTACAGAAAAGCATTATTGCTAGAGTTGGAACAACTCCCAAACAAGTTTACCAAGCAAAGCAATATTAGAAATTCTAGCTTCCCTCCAACATTTCGGTGACAAGTAATCTTCTGCCATCATTGTTTTTCCACACAAAATTTGCATAGTATATAGATAGGGATACAAGTAATCATAGAATTTGCAAGCGTAATCCTCCCTGCCTTATTCAAAAGCTTACCCTTCCATGCCGATAACCTTAAGTTTGTATATTTTCTACTAGAAAATTGTAATCTGTTTTTTTCATTCTCCCTTGGAAGAGAGGAAATCCAAGATAATGACTCGTTAGCAAGCTGGATTCTCCAATTTTTATTTGTTCTTTTTTTTACTCCGTCATTATTTGATGGTGCTTTGAATTTTTCATTCTATCATTTCACTATTTTCATCCGAACACATAAGATGTTTAAAAAATAAAAAAAATATATTTGATTATATTATAATACAAGAAACTATTAATAATTTAAAAGAGATAACTAATCAAAGAGATTCTTGGAAAATGGCATTAACGTTAACATGAAATATATATAAGAACAAAACTTAGGCTATGTTTGGGAGTTTTGGAGAGGATGGAGTGGAATGATTAGTAATGTAGTGGTTTACAGTGGAGTTGGATGAAGTGGTAAAAGTATACCACTCTATTGTTTGGGAGTTTTAATGTTCCCTCCCAAACCCCCAAAATTGGAGGGTATGAAAAATAGAGCTTTGGATGGTTTGGAGTGGTTTGGCTTCCCATCCCCAACCTTTCCATTCCATTGTTCAAAAAACTCCCAAACAATAAATCAAAGGATTTGTACCATTCCACTTCATTACTAACCATCCCACCCCATCCTCCCAAACACACCCTTAAGTAGAATTCCATAAGTACATTTGATATTGTTTTCCCATGACAATATTGTAATTGAATTGCAAGGGTGTTCTTGTTTACTGTCTATCTACACTAGGTCTTGCCGCGTCCATTCTTAGTATGTAAAAGTCTATCTATAAGTGATTTTGTCTCTTTCTGATAAAAAAACATATAGGAGTGTTTGGGCATCGGTTTATATCATTTTAATTTTGAGCTAAAAAGTTATCCAATCCAAAAATAAAAACAAATTACAGTTCAATTTGAATTAGATTGTTTCATGTATATCAAATCTAAACCCATCCAATCCGATTAAAAGTATTTTGGATTGGATTGAATTATTCAATTTTTATCAACACATTAACTAAAAAGTAAGTCCAAATAACATTAATAATAGATATAGCTTATAACATACAAAAAATTAAAATTTTCACGAATTAACAAATATCAATTTTATTTGGGTTTATGTCTAGATGAGTTTATTAAATAGGCTTATAAAACTCAATTTTCACTTTGATGCTTGAAATAATACTAGAAAGAATTGTTTATATAAAAGCATCTTTTACTAGATGAAAAGCACTACACTGTCTATCTTTATTTTTTTAAAAAACACTACATCGACTAGATAATAATGTGACCGATTTGCACAAGAAGTAAATAGTTTTAATTTGTGGGTGGGATTCATTTATTTCTCTACCTCAATTATGCCAATTACAATCAAACCTTAAATTTAGATTTTTGGTACATAAATCTTAAATTTATAGAAATATTTATAATAACATTATCTTAGTTTAGTTTTTGTTTCTTCTTATCATGTTCAAGTTCTTAAGTTTAAATTAATCTCATTTATTAAGTTGGATTTTTTTTTCCATTAAGTAATAAAAATAAACTTTTAAAAAAGTTGAGGTGGTAAGTAACAACAAAAGTTCAGCCTCTCAATTGGTTTGTCACAAAATGTAGTATAGGTTTCCAAACAATATTTCACCAAAAAAAAAATAATTTATAGTTTTTTTTATAGAATAGGAACAAATCAGTTGTAATTACAGTAAAAACCTAGAGCCGTCCCTCTTTCTCAACCTGCCCTCTACTCTTTTCCTTCTTCCTCATCCACTGAAAAGGGGTCGTTTTGGGCCATTTTTTTGGCCTGGAATCACCCCTCTACATCATTTTTTATCTCCTTTTATCTAAATAAGTGTTTTTTCCACATAGATCATTTTTCTTTCGTGTTTTTCCGTGTTTTCGTCATCTGCGTGCGGCAGTGTTTTGATCGTCATCTTGTTACGACATCATTTGGTTTCCGTCTTGTTGCGGTGTTCGTTTGGTTCAGATTGGCAGATCAGCTTCGATCCATTACAGATTCAATCAAGACTTGAACGTCAACGTTACAGATCCGGAGGCATGGGTATTCTGGTCACTTTGATTTTGTCACATTTGTAGACATTTTGCCGTCTTATGCTAGTAACCTGGTGCTGTGAATTTGTTCGTAGATTCAACCTTTTCAGTTTTTAACGAGGTTGAATTTGTATTGTTTTCGATGTATTTCATGGTTAGCTATGACAAATTTGATAGCTAATTCGTAGCTAATCTCTAGTAAAAAATTTAGCTATAGGTTAACTACAAAATAGCTGCAAAATTGATGGTAGCATAAATTGAGTGGCAAATTAGCTAGAAATATTTTCCTAGCTAATCTTAAAATCTTCTAGCTATTTAGTAGCCAATCCCTAGTAATGCATTGTTATGAATTGCTTTTCTTAGCTAAATAGCTATGATATTGTCGTAGCGATTTTACAACCAGTCTATAGCTAAAATTCATGGCAATTTTGTAGTAATTTCCTAGCTATTTGGAAAAAAAATATTGTCCCTAGATTGGCCCCAAACACCTGTTCTTCGGACCAATTTAGCGATCAATATTAGTCAACTTAATTTATTATCAGGTTGGAACTAACAAAGATGAAACCTTCAATACCACAAACAATATGCCACTAAAATTGTTGTAAGCATCATGTTGATTAATATTTGGCCAAACAAAAAGCATCCTAAACTTATTAAATGTAAACATATAAATACATCTTAGCAATTGACACCACAAAGACATCTTTGCAAACAAAAAATATATCACAAATGCACAAGCTGCCAAAAATAGTTTCACAAAAATATACAACCCCTTTATATGTCATTATACAATCCAGTAATTCTCGCCTTTTCCTATCCTTCATTTTCAATCACCCAAAAAAATAAAATTTACATATAGAATCAGAGTTAAAAACCTTTTCTTGATACTTTGTGTCTCCGGTCCTTTGAGATAGAGCGACAAATTCTAGTTGTCCAGTGTCAGAATACTCTCACCCTTGGAAAAATGAAGTGAAAAAGAATTAAAGACATAGATGAAGTAACTCTAGGGATTGACTAACATAGTCACAATCAAGAATCCAAAACTAATGCACAAATAAAAAGTCAAATAATAAAAAAAACCCAATAAAAATAACACAGGAAGTCTCTGCTTAATATTATGTGGGTCAGTGATCTTTCCAATTTAAACTACCCAAATTTTATACCTTAATTGTAGCAAACCGAGACGAAATACTATCCTTCTTAATTCTTATAACAATTCTAAATATTGAAGCACAAAAAGATATGAATAATATATTGTTTGGATAAATTACAAATTTAAGGTCCAAATAGCAAAAAAAAAAAAATCACTGAAAATGATCAATGGAGAACAAACTAGATTCCTCAAAAATCAATGAGTGAAGCAATCAGCATTACAAGGTATAGAGTATCACAGCAAGACATCTTAGATTCTTAACAACCAGAAGGCAATATAACATAACATAAGTCAAAAGAAAAAAGCACCAATTACTTTATCACTAGATGCCCTCAACATTTAATTCCTTTTGATGAGTAAATACTGCAAGTAAATACAAGACATAACAAAGAGAACTTTCATAACAAGAACTTACCATTAATTCCAACATGTGTCTTCCCAGTGCTTTTTGATTCTAAACATACCAGACCAGCCAAAAGTAAGAATCAAGAAATTGCATGTAAATCACCCTATTCTACACATAATAAACCTATTCTTACTCATACGAGGAAGAGGAATTTCAGTTGCTATGACTTTGATAGGCTGAAGACTCCGGGCATTGCAGTTTCGAGCAAATTATAATAGATCGGGATAAAAAATGATGAAACCACATAATTTTAAAAGAAATCTGATCCACGGAAAAATGTGGGGAAAAAAGAACTGCAATAAGTAAAGAATTTGAGTTCCTCAACCTTAAGACTAATGCATCACATGGAATTGAAGTTCCAAACATGCTATCCTGTAACTTCTTAGATTTTAAATTACAACTTGAGGCATTGCACAACGCCTGAATCATACACATAGGCAGTGACGGATCTAGGACCCTGAGCCAATGGGAGCAATTTATTTCCCAAAAAAAATTAATAGTAATTATTATCATACATATAATACATATAAAGATAAATACATAAATGTTAAATTATAAAATTTTAATGGTTTAATTAATTTGTAGGTCGCTGAATTATTTGAGAATATTCAAATAGGTCCCTCTGCTTTTAAAGTTTGTAATTCGGTCCCCGAATACATAAAAATTGAGATTAGGTCCCCCCCATACACTATTTTGTTAAGGTTACGTTAGGATTCAAAAAAGTACAGAGACCTATTTGATTTTTTCCTAAAACGTATAGGGACCTATTTGAATTTTTGCAAAAAAATAAGGACCCACAAAGACGAGTTGATAGATCATTTAACATATATTTAACGGAACCCTAGCGGAAAAGTGTATGAGGGACCTAATTGCTAATTAATAAATTTATGTGTTTAGAAACCCAATTACAAACTTTAAAAGCATAATGAACTATTTGAAAGTTTCCAAATAGTTCAGGGATCTTCAAAATAATTTAACCAATTTTAATATACCTAATCAAATAAATTACATATTTCATAATTGTCATTTACGTGATTTCATGTTTTGAAATCGTTGAATGACATGTTCATTGTCAATGTTATTGAACATATCTCTCTCAATATAAGTCATTAGACAAGTGGTTTGAACATGATCAAATGAAGAAAGAAAAAAGATAGAGTGGTATGGGTGCAAATAAATCAACAATAGGGGGGCAAAATAAAAATATTTAGAGGAATAAATTTTTTTTTATAACTGAGGGTGTGCAAGCATGCCCCTCACCAACACCTGGATTCGCCAATGCATATAGATACATTAATCATGGATCTACTAAGAACTATAGAAACTCTCCCTACCCCACTCTAAATAAAGAGTTAAATGAAACAAGAATTTGAAGTTCTTTCACCACTGTGAAGAAACATGCTCTATTTGAAGTTGGACATTCAAGTAAACATGTTTCTTTTGATAAATAAAGTTGTGCTAATTATGTACATGACCCTTAAAATAATAATGGATTTATTCACCAAAAGAATAAGCCACCAAAAGACAATCTAATTGATGACTACTTCCAATCTGCACAAAAACAGGAAGAAACAAATGCACAATTATAGGACAGCAACCAAAGGTGAGGCGATGCATTCATCTATCCAGTTACATAAGCTTTCCATGGTTCTAATTATGTACATTACAGGATCATATTCCTATAGTTAATGGATTTATAGCTTTCAAATGGTCCTTTGGCATTTGTCTTGCAGGAAAGTTAGAAAGTTGAAACTTTAAAATGAAAATCTGAACTCAAATGATGAACAAAAGCAGGAAAGATATAACTAAATCAAACATTAAAAAATAGACAATAAAAAGTATCAAATGGCAAACCTCTAACAGAGGTTCTTTCACCTTCTCTTTCACATTATATATATCCCTACTGATCTAAATCACTCTAAAAAAGACAGTAGCAAAGAGAAATTTAATAAAGATTGTAATGTTACAAACACAAAATAACTCCATTTCTCATAATTGTTTAAACATGCATCTGCTATGATTTTAGCAACCAACTGGTGAATGATAACAGAAGTTGATGCTATGGTTACTTTCACTAACTCCTTCCAATGAAGACCTATAACAATAACAGGTTGATAGTCCAATGCTACAACATCATAAACAAAAACAATTTACCTGATACAAAAATAGGACAATTTTTAACAAAAATGGGTTCAAACTCCTCAAACCGCCACTTAAAATGATGCTTCCAATGTTACAAAACAAGAAAACTTGAGTAAGTGGAATGGAGGAAACCAATATAGAGACTTATTCCTCAAATTTACAATATATTATAATTCCAAAATAAATTAGTTGTAACAGTAGGTGGAAAACATGAGATGAATTAGAGGTATGAATCGATAGAAGGAATAACATAGTCAATTAAGATTGGAAACCAAAATACATTGTATCTCGACACAATAGAAACAGGATTTTAAAACCATATAGCAAGATTAAAAGTAATGCAGCAACACAAAAAGGAGCACATTCTAGCTGTAAGTGAAAAAAAAAAGAACAGATTTTTTTAATAATAACAAAAGAAGATTTGAAGGATGCACCTGAGGAAGCAAGTTTTGGTAGATCAGACGCAGAACAGAAACAACTATCATTTTGAGCAGCATTTTTGGCAAAGGAAATTGCAAAAATCAAAAGAAATGCACCAACCAAGCAAGAATCAGAAGATTTTCAATGAAATCTATGTAAATAACAGCAAAATCGCCAACAATTAGAGATTTACCTTCTCTTCAATTTCGAGAACCTTGAGCACCTTCAGATTCACCTAAATACCATGCAAATTCGATTAGACTTTGGGAATAGGGGTCTCTTTGTCGATGAACTCGATGAAGAAGCGTTCGACGTCGAAGGCGGAGACATCGCTATGGTAGTACACGAGTCAGAGTGAAAACGGATTGCACCGAGGGAGATTGAAAACGGATTTGAAGCAAGAAGCTTCGCATTGCAGATTGGGGAGAAAGAGAGAGAATGAAGATTAGGATTTTGATTTCCTGTTTTTGTAATTAAGATTAGGATTCTGTAAGATATCAAATTTTGATTTTGTTTTTGTAATTAAGATTAGGATTCAGTAAGATATCAAATTTTGATTTTCTGTTTTTGTAATTAAGATGATATCAAATTTTGATTTTCTGTTTTTGTAATTAAGATTAGGATTCTGTAAGATATCAACCTAATTAAATTTGACCACTCTTCCAAGCTATTTCTCTATATATAAAAAGGGGCATATAACCTTAAATCTCACAAAGCCACAATTAGTACATTGCTCCTTTCTAATACTTGTGACATTGTGATACGCTCACTCATTGTCCATTCCATGGAGACTTACAGGAACTATTTTGAGTCTTTGAACTCGATTCTAATTTTGATGGGTGAACGTGCTAGACAAAGGGATGAAGAACTTGACATGTTGGAGATGGCTGCAATGGTTCGAATTAACACACCACCTACTGGTGTTCAAGATCAAGAAGATGATGAAGAAGAAGATGTTGATGAACATCATAAATCTGTGGCAATGGATCAGAATGTGTGATTTGTTTGGAGGAATTATTATGCAATGGATCAGAATCAAAGCTTGGTCGCACTAAGTGCATGCATGTCTTCCATGAAGACTGTATAGTCAAGTGGCTTCAGCAATGTTCCTATTCCTGTCTATTGTGTCGCTGTCAAATTCTTCCATCGATTGAATATGTTGATCAAGAAAATTAATGTTTCATAATCTTTTGTAATATCTTTTTTTTTATCTTGAAATATGTTAGGAAATCTTTTAGAAGTCACTTCTTATTATTTCATATTTTGTTTTCTTGTTTAATGTAGTGTGCTATCAATATAAATAAGACTTGATTTGTTTACTGTATCACACATTTTGCATCATTATTTCTTTGTTTTCCTTATTAATTACTTGTAATAACTATAAACCTGTTCAACCTCTTTTTTCATTGATATTATTTTTGTTTCTTGGATTTTCATGGATACGTATTTTTCAGGAGTAGATCATTTACTTATTATGAATTATTAGGTATAGTTCAAGTGATTATTTTTGTTTCTTGGATTATCAGTGACACCTGATGGCACAACAAAATAATCAGTGATATTCATATGGCATTTGACAAGTAACACATCTTGTTTATAATGTTGAGAAAATTTGCAAGGAATTCATACAAACTACTTCAGTTTTGCCCCAATTTACAATCACGATAATAGATTTTAAAATTTATAAAAATATATTCTTTTATCCACAACTTACCAAAAATAATTTATTATGTGAGTTACACATGCTCGCTGATACATGTCATATTTTATTACTCATTTAATAGTTTTAATATCTTTTATCTTTTTGCCTAAAAAAATCTTTTATCTTTTACATATAATTCTCGTTTCAATAATAATAAATAAATAAATAATTAATATTATGATATCGTTATCATTATTCGATTATTACTTGACAGTAAAGCTAAGAAAGACATGAATAATAT
Source organism: Sophora flavescens (assembly GCA_030762895.1). NCBI lineage: Eukaryota > Viridiplantae > Streptophyta > Magnoliopsida > Fabales > Fabaceae > Sophora > Sophora flavescens. The sequence goes on from JAUPTC010001060.1 coordinate 14,465, forward strand.
GGTCTAGTGGAGTATGATAGATTCTCGTATCTAACAGATTGTAGGTTCGAGTCTCACTAATCTCTTTGAGGTGAGGTAAATATAAATCCCTTTATAAGCATTCATAAAGCCCGAAGATTTTCCCTACTTTGAACCGAGGTACCATCCCTTCATCCTAAATTTTTTAGAGAAAAAAAAGGACCTAAACCGTGCTTCTATAATAATCCGCACATCCTGCCAAGTGGGACCTAAATTGTTATCAATGAATAAGATATTCTAACTCTATGATGGATATTTAAACAGTGTTCCCAACCTAACATGTGACAATATGTTCTTTTCTTTCAATGCCTGCTCCCACCCTCCAAAAAAAAAAAAAAAATAGAGAGAGAGAGAGAAATACATCTCCTTTTACGAACTTGTGGAATAAAAAAGATTACAATAAATTAATTTAAGATGCAAAGTCAATTGCCAAAGAAAAAAGAGAAAGAAAATTATAAAAAATAACTAACTTAATTCTCACTCACAATTTAACTCCTGAATTTAATTTGTTTATAAGTAGTTCTTAAATTTATAAAACTTATATCAATTTAATTATTCTCAAAACTAAAATGAAATACAACTATGATGAGTTTTATTCCTTAAACACTAATTTTATATACTCAAATAATTTTATAAAATAAGTGAGAATAAAATAATTCCACAAACAAAATTAGTAGTTTACTAAAGAAAAATCTCACCTTAATAGCAAAGCAAATGGAGCCAATTTTACATATACATGTGAGTACTAGTATTTTTTGTCTTTTTTATTATTATTTTAAGAAAAATAAATTTTTTTTTACTTTTTTTAAAGAAAACTTTAATTTTTTATACTTTTTTTTACATTTATTTGTTTTATTTTTATTTTTTTATGTTTTCATTAATTTTTAAATTTTTTTCCTAATACTTTTTTTTTGCTAATGCTTTTTTTTTTTGAATTTATTTGTATACACTGAAAGTGTAAAGTTTTTTCACACTGTCAATGAATCATATATTGGCAAACAGTAAAAGTAGAGTTGTCATGTTCTTGATGTTTTAATTTTTATATACTTATATTTTAATGTATATATAATTTAATATTTTTAATATTTTTTATTTATATATTTATATATATTTTAATATTTTTCGATTCGAACAAGATCAAACCAAACCAATTTTAATTGGTTCAGATATTGTTATTGACTTTTTGAAGTTTATAATTTTTTTTTGTTTTTAAATATTTTTAGCAAGGAAAGGTAGCAAAGCCCCCTATTCTTCGAAAAAAGTTTAGGGTTGTAAGACTCGAACCAGTAATTCGATGAATTGGAAAATCCGAAACAACCAATTAAATGGGGTTTTTTTTTCTTTTTTATGGACGGCTCAGAATTGAACCAAACCCAATGGTCATTAATTTGGTTATTTTTGGAACCGAACCAATTACTATATTTTAATATTTATATATTTTAATATTCAATATGTATATCACTTTATCAATTAACAACTTTTCTTCTATTTGTTCTGTAATGAAGGGAAGGAGTTGTCAACCAGTAGATTATTTTAGATTATTTAAATTTAATTATTTATTTTTTAAACATATATTCTTTATAATATTCTTTAAAAAATTTATTTTTTTTCCCGAATTAGTTTTTTCTAATTTAATTTTTTAAAATGTTTTTTTTAAATATTTTTGTTTTCTAATTAATTTTATTATTCTAATTTTTGTGAATATTTTTTCTAATTATTATTTTCCTATTTTTTAAAAAATATTTTGTATATAATTTTTTGTAATTTTTTCCTTATTTTTTGTTTTTTAATAATTTTTTAAATATATATTTTCCTAATTTTTTTAATTATATATTTTTTCTAATTAATTTATAATTTTTTTATAATTAATTTTATTTTTCTAATATTTTTAAATATATTTATTTTCTAATTTTTAAAATATTGTTTTCACAAATTTTTTTTCTAATTTTTAATTTTAATTTTTTTCTAATTTACTTTTTCCTTTTAAAATATTTTCTTTATAATTATTTTTTAAAATTTTTTTTTTACGTTTTCCTTAATTTTTAAAAAAATGTTCCTAATAATTTTTTTTGCTGATACTTTTTTTTGAATTTATTTGTATAAACTGATAGTGCAAAGTTTTTTTACACTGTCAACCAATAATAAATTGGCAAACAGTAAAAGTAGAGTTATCGTGTTCTTAATGTTTTAATTTTTATATACTTATACTTTAATGTATACTAGTTTAATAGTTTAAAATTTAAAATTTTTATATTTTTTAATATTTTCCGGTTCGAATCAAATCAAACCAAACTAATTTAATTGGTTCAGATATTGTTATCGACTTTTTAAAGTTTATAATTTTTTTTTTGTTTTTAAATATTTTTAGCTAGGAAAGGTAGCAAAACTACCGTGTTCTTTGAAAAATTTTAGGATCATAAGACTAGAACCAATAATTCAATGAATTTGAAAATTCGAAACAACTAATTAAATTGATTCTTTTTTTTCATTTTTGTGCTCGGCTCCAAGTTGAGCCAAACTCAATGGTCATTAATTCGTTTATTTTTGAACCGAACCAATTACTATATTTTAATATTTATATATATTTTAATATTCAATATGTATATCACTTTATCAATTAACAACTTTTCTTATATTGTTCTTGTAACAGTAGAAGGAGTTGCCAACTGGTGGATTATTTAAATTTATTTATTTATTTTTTAAACATATATTCTTTATAATATATTTTTAAAAATTTATTTTTTAACGGCTCTGAATTGAACCAAACCCAATGGTAATTAATTCAGTTATTTTTGAACCGAACCAATTACTATATTTTAATATTTATATATATTTTAGTATTCAATATTTATATCACTTTATCAATTAACAACTTTTCTTCTATCGTTCCTATACCATTAGAATGAGTTGTCAACTAGTGAATTCTTGTGGATTATTTAAATTTATTTATTTATTTTTTAAACATATATTCTTTATAATATTTTAAAAAAAAATTTATTTTTTTCCTGAATTAGTTTCTTTCTAATTTACTTTTTTTAAAATGTTTATTTTTATAATTGATTTTTTTAAAATTTTTTGTTTTCTAATTAATTTTATTTTTCTAATTTTTTTGAATATCTTTTTCTAATTATTATTTTCCTTTTTTTAATATACTTTTCTAATATTTTTTTTGAATTTTTTTTTCCTAATTTACTTTTTAATTTTTCTAATATTTGTATTGACATAAATAAAGGTAGATCTATTCATAATTTGAATTTTTTTTCTATATCATTGACTTTGTTTTTTTTATTTTAAATAATAAATCTATATCTATACTAATTAATAAGGTGAAATGCTGATTTTAGTGTAGCACAATGGTGCAAGTCACATGTCAAGTGATGAAATTTTTTATTTTTTATTTTTTATTTTCTAAACTTTATATTTTTTTTGTTTTAAAATATTTACAAACCGATACAGGTACAATGTTTTAGGAATCAAACACGACAATCTCTGAATTGATATAAACAGAGGTAGAGTTATTCATATTTTCTAATCTATTTTTTTCTACATCCTTGCCTTTGTTTTTTTATATTTTAAATAATAAATCTATATCTATACTAATTAATAAGGGGAATTGATGATTTTCTAATAAAGTGACACGTGTCAGCACTACATTGTTGGAACCAAAGTGGTTATGGTTTATTTAATCTCTAAGTTTTGATGCTAACAAAAGGATTAAATTTGCTTGGCAAAGTATTAGTTGAGATCTAACAAGTAAGTTCAGTTTATGCAGGAATATCAAAAATAATATAAGGTATGCAATGCTTGGACTCGAGCAAAGAATTACCCGTCCAAAGGTAATTTAAACTGTTTATATTTTAAATGATAAGTAGACTGGTTTTCCTTAGTAGACGAGACTATAAATGAATACCTAAATAACTTGTTCGGTACAGCAAGTCCAAAGACTTGAAAATAAGCGCGTCCATCTTGCCACGTCAGCAGACGTGTGCTATCATTGAAACTCAAGTATACATCCACAATGCCTAATTAAAATTCAATAGACGTCCATAGTGCCACGTCACTGGACGGAGTCTTTCTAAGGACTTAGCAAGTCCAAAGACTTCAGTGGACGAGCGCTTCTGTCACTTCAGTGGACGAGCGCTTCTACCACATCAGTGGACGAGCAGAATTAAAATCTTGTGTAGATGCGTTCGTAAAACTAAGTAGACGGCTCTATATGTTTTATATCTTTACTACAATGAATATGATTTAATGCAATCTGGTCCACAATGAATTTATTTCAAATGATTGATATTTATTTCAAATGAATATTTGTTCTTCCCATTTGTCTTTATCCGATTTAATGTCTTGTTTCCTTATGAGAAAGTTCATAGTACTATCAAGGAAATACAAAAAGCAAATAGTACAATTGGAATTGCAAAACGATCTGTATGATGACATCTCTATTCTTGGACAAAAGCTGGGTTATACACAAAGGAGGAAAGAAAGCTTTTAAGGTACAACTGCTCAGAACAGTGAGCCTCCATTTTTGTGATTTTCTAATAACTAATGATACTTTTCAACATAGCCAAAATCAAGCTATCAGTATCAACGGATATCATGCATTAAATGCTATCTCTAAACGAGATTATTCAAAGTAACCGTTGAAGAATTACAAGAGTAGAAGAAGGTCACTATATAAATAGAAGACCTCAGATACTGAAGAAAGTACTCTTACCCGCAAGAACTTTTGCTAGCTAACAACTCCTGCCTATACAATATTTACGAGAGCACGCTCTTATTTATTCTTTAAAAAGGCAAAAGTTTGTAATCTCTTAGTTTGAATATTGTGAAAATATTCAACAGATCTCAAACTTTCATATTCTCACACTTAGTGAGTTAAGTAGATCAAAGTTGTAAATCTCTTTGTTAGAGTTAGAGCCTGAAAAGGCTTGGTAGAGAAAGAATACTTGTAGCCTGAAGAGGTGTTGAATACTTGTTTGTAACCTATTTGGAGAATAGTAGAGAAAATCCTTCAAGTCGAAGGGACTGGACGTAGCTCTTGGTTGGAAGAGAGTGAACCAGGATAAAATCTGTTGCGTGAATTTTCTATCCCTAAACTCTTCAGTTTTATTTGCTTATACTAACTGTGGGGTTTTGATATTGCTTTTGTTAATCTTTTAAAAAGGATTTCTTGTGTGCTTTATCTCTTTATCTTCTGCTTGTTACAAAGTTGTTCAAAAAGGTTTTTTACGAAAATAATTAACAAACACAATTCAACCCCCCCTTCTTGTGTTTGCCTGGGCCAACTTCAGTTGGTATCAGAGCTCAGCCTTGACAAGGTTAAGCATCTAACAAGTGCTTAGGCAGTACGATCCGACAATCATGGATGCAGAATGACAAGCTATCAACGGACCTCCTCTCTTTGATGGAACTGATTATGATTATTGGAAAAAGAGGATGATGGCATTCTTCGATGCACAGAATGCTGACATCTGGGAACTGATAGAAAATGGCTACACTGAGCCACGGAGTGAAGCTGGAGCTGCTTGCCTAGAGATGAATGGACTCAAGAGCAGTAAAGCCACCATCAATTTTACTTGAAAGCTAAGCTCTATCTTATTTGTGTTATCACGAGATATGAGCATGACAAGGTTCATAGTTGCAACACTGACTAAAGAAATGCGGGACACTCTTGCACTAGCTCATGAAGGTTCCTCACAAGTGAAGGAATCAAAGATAAGCATGTTGGTTCACTAGTATGAGTTATTCAAGATGGCAGACATTGAATCTATAGATAAGATGTTTGGAAGATTCCAAACAATCACCAATAATCTCAGGTCTCTTGGAAAGGTCTATGAAACTAGAGATCATGTGAGAAAAATTTTGAGAAGTCTCTCAAAGCAGTGGAGACCTAAGGTAATTGCTATCCAGGAAGCAAAGAATCTGAATACTCTTTCTCTAGAAGAGCTTCTGGGGTCATTAAAAGTTCATGAACTTGAACTTAATGAAGAGGAAAACTCCAGAAAAGGAAAGTCCATTGCCTTAAAGGCCAAGAAAGCTAGTTCCTCAAAGATGCTTAAAGTTGCTGAGTAAATCAAAATCTTAAAGATGAGAATTAAACATTAAAGTCAAACAATGTTAGTCTGGCTGACAAGACTAAGTGTAAGTCTAATAGCTCTTGTGAAGTTGAACAAGTGAAACAAGATGTGACATACTTGACAGTCTCTCTGTCAAAACTAGTTGGTAGCTCAAATAAATTAAATCTTATATTAAGATATTCTAGATCACCTTATGACAAATCTGACATTGGTTATGATAAAGAGAAGCAATTTGAATCTAAGTAAACCAAAAGTTCATGCACAATATAAGGCCTCTAAAGTCCGTCCACAGCATACTAAGTCAAAACCAAGCCCTTCCAATACTTACTGCAAAGTATGTGGAAAAAGTGGGCGTGTGTCATCTAAATGCATACATAACAAGCACGCAAAGCATTCACGACCTATGATCACTAACAAGAAAGGACCCAAGTCAATTTGGGTACCTAAAGATAAGATAATCCCTGAGGATGAGCGATGGATTTGGCACAAAAGGTTAGGTCATGCAAGTTTGAGATTAATCTCCAAACTGAAAAAGAATAACCTTGTAAGAGGTCTACCAAACCTTAGTTTCAAATCTGATGCTCTATGTGATGCATGTTAGAAGGGAAAACAAGTCAAATGTTCCTTTGAATCTAAGAATGTTGTTAGTACCAACAGACCATTAGAATTGCTACACCTTGATCTTTTTGGTCCAACAAGGACTGCCTCTATCAGTGGAAAGAAATATGGTCTTGTCATAGTAGACGAATACACTAGATGGACATGGGTTATGTTACTTGCTCACAATGATGAGTCATTCAAGGTCTCTTCTGTATTCTGCAAACGTGTACAGAATGAAAAAGGCATGTGTATAGCTTCAATTAGAAGTGATCATGGGGGAGAATTTGTCAATGAGCCATTCCATGAGTTTTGTGAAGAAGGTGGTATTCAACACAACTTCTCAATACCAATAACCCCTCAGCAAAATGGTGTGGTAAAGAGAAAGAACATATCTCTTCAAGAGATGGCTAGGTCTATGCTCAATGACAATTCTGTCCCTAAGCACTTCTGGGCTGAAGCTGTGAACACTGCCTGCTACATTCAGAATAGAATATACATTAGACCTATTCTGAATAAGACTCCTTATGAATTGTGGAAAGGTAGAAAACCCAACATTTCATACTTTCACCCTTTTGGATGTAAATGTTATATTTTGAATACAAAATATCAACTTGGTAAATTTGATGCTAAAGTAGATAATGGAATCCTTCTAGGATTTTCTAAAACTTCAAAAGGCTTTACAATTTATAATTCTAGAACTTTAGTTGTAGAAGAATGTATTCATGTAAAATTTGATGACAAACAGCCTGATAAGAGACTATCAGAGCTAGAAGCAGCTTTTGCAGATCTTGATCTAAATATCTCAGGAGAAAAACCAGAAATCAAGTCTGATATCCAAGTAGACGACACTTCTCAACAACAACCAGAAATGTCTATCTCTCAACAGGAAAATGCTCATAAATCTAGGTATTTCAGAAACTACCATCCTCAAGATCAAATCATTGGTGACCCCAATGACAAGCTAAGAACTAGGTCAACCTTCAGAGAACAAAGTGATTCTGCTCTTGTCTCTGAATGTGAACCAAAGACAGTGGATAAAGCTCTACTGGATGAAGGATGGATTCTTGCTATGCAAGAAGAGCTAAATCAGTTTGAGAGAAGTGAAGTCTAGACGCTTGTACCCCTGCCTGAAGACAAGTCAGTCATTGGAACAAAGTGGGTCTACAGAAACAAGCGTGATGAAGATGGTAAGGTTGTGAGAAACAAGGCAATACTTGTTGCTCAAGGCTACTCTCAAGAAAAAGGTATAGACTACACTGAAACTTTTGCACCAGTTGCTAGACTAGAAGCTATAAGAATTTTAATATCGTTTGTTGCACATCATAGCTTTATGCTTTTTAAAATGGATGTTAAAAGTGCCTTTTTGAATGGCTTTATTAATGTAGAAGTATATGTCATGCAACCTCCTAGCTTTGAAAATACAAATCACCCTGAACATGTTTATAAGCTTAAGAAAGCATTGTATGGACTTAAGCAAGCTCCTAGAGCTTGGTACGATAGGTTAAGTTTGTTTCTAATGGAAAATGGTTTTAACAGAGGAAAAGTAGACACAATTCTATTTAGAAAATCCATTAAGTCAGATTTCATTATAGTACAGATTTATGTTGATGATATCATTTTCGGTGCTACTAATGAATCTCGTGCAAGGAATTCTCTAAGTTAATACAGAAAGAATTTGAAATGAGCATGATGGGAGAACTCAAATTCTTCCTTGGACTTTAAGTTAAACAGTCTATGAACGAGGTGTACATCCATCAAACTAAATATACCAAGGAACTTCTAAAGAGGTTTAAGATGGATGATTGCAAACCAATGAATACCCCTATGCATCCCACTTCAATACTAAACAAAGATGATAAATAGAAAAAGGTTGATCAAAAGGTATATAGAGGTATGATAGGATCTCTTTTATATATGACTGCGTCTAGACCTGATATAATGTTCAGTGTTTGCTTATGTGCTCGTTTTCAATCTGATCCTAGAGAGTCTCATCTCTCAGCAGTTAAAAGAATATTCAGATATTTAAAAGGTACTACTAATCTGGGCTTGTGCTTTAAGAAAAATGATGATTACAGATTAGTTGGTTTTTGTGATGCTGACTATGCTGGAGATAGAATTGAAAGAAAAAGCATCAGTGGAGGATGTCACTTCATTGGAGCTAACCTAGTATCATGGTTAAGCAAAAAGCAAAGTACCATTGCTCTATCAACTGCTGAAGCAGAGTACATATCAGCTGCAAGTTGCTACTCACAACTTCTATGGATCAAACACCAATTAGAGGACTACAATGTATTTGTAAGTAGTATTCCACTTATGTGTGATAATACTGCTGCAATCAATTTATCTAAGAATTCAATACTGCATTCTAGAGCTAAGCATATAGAAATCAAACATCATTTTATTAGGGATTATGTGCAAAAAGGTGTGTTTGATATTCAATTTGTAGATACTGACCATCAATGGGCAGATATCTTTACTAAACCTCATGCAGAGGACATATTTATCTTTATAAGAAAGCATTTGAATATGTTGTATGTGGATTGAGCTAGTATATTTATTGTTAAATTGGTCGCCATTGCATGTTCTCTCTCCGACGTCCACTAGTCATGACGTCCAGAGCAAGTGGATTCTACGCGTCCACTACATATGTCTTTACGCATCCACTCCTAGTCCTGTGTGGACTCGTCTATGCACACATTTATTGATTATATTAATTTGTTCTTGAACACATTTATATAAAACACTTCTCTTTCCTTACTGAGTCAGCTACCCTCATCAATCCCATAGTAACTTTTTACGGTTCCAAGATTACCAATGCCGTTTTACCCTTAATGACATGTCTTGTCATTGTCTTTTTTTTAGAAACTGTTGGTTTTCAGAAATCTTTAAAAGTAACCTCTTTCCCTCTGAAAACCTTTTCGTGTCTCTTCATCATCAACCTCTCTCTCTCTGAATCTTTGGAACTCTCTGTCTACCTTTGTTCTTCCAAAACTATTCTTACTCAACCATGGCTTCAAACACTGCTCCCATGCCTGCTTTTGCAACTGATAATATGTCCATATTCGTGGAACATCACTTCAACTTTGGAATTCTACAAAAATACAATTTGGATGTGAGTAAGTTCATTAACGCTGTTGGTTGGGATGGAATCTTCTTGGAAAAGGTCTCAGTGTATCCTGATTTGATAAGGGAATTCTGGAGGAGACCAAAGATCTCTGAAACAGAAGTGATTGGGTTTGTACTAAGAAAGAAAGTGATAGTATCAGAGAAAACCATCTCTGATGCGATTGCTTGTGCTCAAGAAGGATTAGTCTTTACTGAGAACTGGGAAGAAGACCTATGTGGTCCAGAGACAATTGCTGTTACCCTTATGAGGCAAGACAGCATGAGAAATCATTCTTGGAATTCATTTGAGATGAAAGATCACATCAGGATTCTTCACCAGATTCTGAATAAGGTGGTGCTGCATAAGATTGGCTCCAAGGACAATTTATCAGTTCTTCACAAGTTCTGCCTTTGCCATCTGGTTTTTGAAACCAAGATTAACCTTCCATGGATCCTATTTCATCGCTTCAAGGATGCCATTACCAACATAGAATTTGCCTCTCACATTACTTTCACCCATCTCTTGTCAAAAATTCTCAAGCAGCAAGGCGTGTACAATATATATTCTAAGTGCAAAGCCTACGGATGAACAAGAAAGACTCCTTCGTGAGAAAGGTTTGTAGGCTGTTGACTTTGGCCGAGTTAATCTCAGCGGCATGCAACTCAAAGACTTACAATCAAGTGGAGTTGGCAAAGCTTGAAGAGAAAATGAAGGTTAAGGAAGAATCTGTAAAAGCCAACGAAGCTGCAATTCTTGGATTAAAGAAAGGAACCAAGAGAAAGGCTGTGGCTATGAGGCAACCCATTTCCAAGAGGACTACTAGAGGATTTGTTCCCTCTGTATCTTCTGGTGCTACTCTTTCACCTCCACCAAAAAGGACAAGGAAAGTCATCATGTCTGAAGAAGAAGAAGATGATGAACTTCCCATTACTGCTATTCTTGAAAAACAAGATACTGTTGTTGCTAGTCCAATTGTAAAGAAGAAGAGGCAACCAACAAAAAGGGCTAGAACAACCTTGACTTTTGAGGTAGTAATCTCTGCTAATGACCCTGTTAGGTTAGCAGTAGATGAATTAGTGTCAAATTTAAGAACTCGGGATGACAATATCTCTGCTTCACATGATGTGAATGATTTTTGTATTCCTACCCTACCACAATCACCACCCTCACCACTACCACACATAGACAATATCATTACCATTGGAGCCCCCTTTCCAAAACCCTTGAAAACTTTATTTCCACCCATAATTCCCTCTTCCATTCTCTATACTGGTAAATCTGAAAATTGGGAAGTACAGAGAGAATGGAAAATACTCTTCCACACCATTCCACAAGAACCAGAACTCATTCTAACAAAATGGTATCCCCTGGCTGAGTATGAGTATGAACCCCTCAACATCTATCCATACTTTGTCAATCCTGAACCCCATACTCCAACTGGCCCATTCCCTTCTCAGATGTTCAATGAACATGGACCTCTTCTCATTCACCTTCCCCAATAAAGAATCCCTGCCAAGAAAATCTACCCCAACCTAGTGAATCTTCCACCTCTTAAACCTTTCACTGATGGAGTAGAAAGAGTTATCATATGTGATTGGCATACAGATCCGAGAAAGAAGAATCTTGGAAGTGTTCTTGAGAAAAGAGCCAGATCCTTCAAGCAAATTCCCTTTGTCATGGATCAGACTACAAAATGGATGACTTTCAAACATACAAGTATATATGGAGCTGCTGTTGACCAGTTTGTAGACACACTAATGTATGAAATGCTGAAATGGGAATTCAGCCAATTCAGAGCAGACAGAGCTACACGATTTATCCCTCCCACCTGGTTAAGACACTCCACTTCTACAAATGTTAGAGTCAAGCCCAACAAGATCTGTCCTAGGTTATCAATGATTGATCTAAACAAGGACAAGGACGGGGAAGCATCCAAGGCACAAAGGAAAGATGCCAGTTGTTGAAGATATCATGCTGGATCTCAATTCTGAACCTTTTGACCACTCACAAATGGATTATATTCTGTCCTTGCCAATTGAGATGGTCAATGAAGCTAATTATGCGGGAGCTTTCTGCCAATCCCACCTAATTCACTACACCGGAGAAGCCTCCACTTCTGGCCCGACTGCTGAAGAAAAGAAGAAGACTCCTAAATTCAGAGGCAGATGTGGACTCTCAAGTGTCAGATATCTGATCTTTAAGGATCTGTGGGGTCTACCAATAACCAGCCGTGATGTGGAAATTTCTAATCCAATTCACTGGGCAAAGGATATCCCTGAGGCAATTCTACAATATGCTTTTTCCTCAGCTTCAACCTCATCCTCTGAGCATACATCTGTAGAATTAGTTGTAGAAGGCCCTGAGCTGAATGTAGAAATCTTCTCAAAACCTGCTTATGAACCTTCCACTCCTTTAGCCGATGCAATTGCTGTTGCTACTGTTGAGCCAACTATGACATAATAGTTTGATGAGATATGTGCTTATAAGCAAGGTGCTGAGTCTGCTAAGACATCTTATTAACCATTAGCTCTTGCTATGGTTCATCCACCAGCCCAAGCTCAAGACACTGTCTCAGACTCTGCTGAGAGCTCAAGACAACTATCCTTGCCATCCAATCTTGAAGACATCATTGGAAGAATTGTTGATGATAAGGTTGGAAAGATAGTTGAAGAGAAGACTGCAGAGATGGCACAACAAATTGAAGAAAGAGTGCAAAAGCAAGTGCAAGATACCTTGGCCCCTACAAATTCCATGGTGACTCAAATGCTGGCCTTGTTAATGGAATTTCAGAAAAATCAAAATCCAAACCAACCCCCTCCACCACCTCCTTCTACCTAACTCCTCTCTTTCTTATCTTATTTGTTTTTCTGACTATGATGGTCCACTCCTTTTACCTTTTTGGCTGATGACAAAAAGGGGGAGAAATAAAAATAAAGAAAATTATATATAAAGTCAGTTGTTGAAAAGCTCGCTCTTATGTGTTTGCATTTGCATATTCTTTTCTACTTGACATATTGCTCTGATACTTGTGTTTATATAGATTCTATGTATGATAAGTGTTTGTACCTATCTGTTAGTCTACTTAAGTATTTGAATGCTTTGTCTCAGGGGGAACCTTGCAAGCTCTCTTAGACTTTGCTATTTAAATATAATCAGTTTTTGTCATCATCAAAAAAGGGGAGATTGTTGGAACCAAAGTGGTTATGGTTTATTTAATCTCTAAGCTTTGATGCTAACAAAAGGATTAAATTTTCTTGGCAAAGTGTTTGTTGAGATCTAACAAGTAAGTTCAGTTTATGCAAGAATATCCAAAATAATATAAGGTATACAATGCTTGGACTCGTGAAAAGAATTACCCGGCCAAAGGTTATTTAAACTGTTTATATTTTAAATGATAAGTAGACTGGTTTTCCTTAGTAGACGAGGCTATAAATGAATACCTAAATAACTTGTTGGGTACAGCAAGTCCAAAGACTTGAGGATAAGCGTGTCCATCTTGCCACGTCAGCAGACGTGTGCTATCATTGAAACTCAAGTATACATCCACAATGCCTAATTAAAATTCAGTAGACGTCCATAGTGCCACGTCACTGGACGGAGTCTCTCTAAGGACTTATCAAGTCCAAAGACTTCAGTGGACGAGCGCTTCGGTCACTTCAGTGGACGAGCGCTTTTGTCACTTCAGTGGATGAGCGCTTCTACCACATCAGTAGACGAGCATAATTAAAATCTAGTGTAGATGCATTCTTAAAACTAAGTAGACGGCTTGTCGCGACCGAACAAAAAGAAAACAAGTTTTTCTTTTGAAAAAAAAACATGGAGTCGCCACCAACTTTTTTAATTTCGGGAAAGATAGAAAACCCTAAAAAAAATGATGGGTTCGGGAGTCGATTACGTCTAGGGAAGGCATGGAGACTTAACCCCGCGGCACCCTGGAATAAAAATGATTACCCAAAATTAGTTGTGTAAATTATTAATCACTTTGAAAATATTTTTTTTATCCCGAAAATCATTTAAAGGAAAAAATCATTTTTAATTTTAAGATATTTTGTATTTTTCATCAGTTTTATATTTGTGAAAACTTTTGATTAAACCTAAATGAGGTTGAACATGGCACGTAAGTCCACAGGGCAACCTCTAAATCTAAAGGGTTGAGCATGACACTTGCCATAGAGCAACCCAAGAATAACATTGATTTAATTGAGTATTTAGAAAAATATCACATAGGAATTAGGAAGAGAAATGTTATTTCATGATCTCATTTTTTATTTTATTCTATCTTTTTGATTGAATGTTGAAAAGTCCTTAATAGGTTGAACATGACACATAAGTCCATAGGGCAACCTTTATTCTAAGGGGTTGAATATGGCAACCAAGTCCATACGCAATCCCTAAATAAAATAAGTTCAATTATTTATTTATCAAAAGGCAATTTTCTTTGTTTGGTAAAAAGGGAACAAACCGGTTGAAGGGGATTTAAGTAATCATCTTTTATTTTTATGTAAAAAAATAGTTTTACCTTATGAAAATAGAATAAAAATGAAACATTTTAAGTGTTTAGTAACAGTATAACCATATGAAGGTTACTAATGTATCATGTATTTCAAGCATATGACAACAAACAATGAAACGGGAACCTTACGATACACCATTTCTGAAATAGACATAAGAACTCATATAGCAAACATCATACTAACTCATTCAGTTTCAACATCCATGATTTTTCTTTTCATCATAAACAGAGACACGGAAAAATAAGAATGTCAAGAGAAACTCACGACTAATATCAACAAAGAGAACAAGGATTACCAAATGAGAGCAGAATAACAATGATTTGGCTTTCTCCAAGTAGTAAAATTTTAAGATCAAAACCCTTACATTTCAGTTTCACTGACTCTTTTAACTCTCTCTTCTTCTGAAAACTTGGAACCACTCTAATGACAGAGAAAAAAAAAAAGAAACTCGAACCCTATCTTTTTTTCTTCACAAAGAAAACATCAGATAAAATCTCTCTCTCTATCTGTCTTCCTATCCTTCCTCCGTATCTCCTCTTTTTCTCCCATTTGTTCCCCCACTTCCTTTGTTCTTCTTCGTCTCAATTTATAGATGGAGGAGAGGGCTTCATGCTTCTCCTTACCCAGCGGCTTCAAGGTTGGTCTCACGAAATCCGGAGCTTGGGCGGCTCTGAGCAGAGATCGCGTGTGTCCAGATGGAGGTGTCTCGAGCAGAGGAAAGGAGACGATTTGATAGTGTCATGCATTATATTTATAAAATTGATTGATTCGGGTATGAGACCCACTGAAATAGTACTTGTTGTTTATCTATGAGTAATGTTTAGAATGTTAATATGCCAAGGTGTTGTATGTATCATGTGTATGGTTGTTATATGATATATCCATTTGCTGGTGTCTCACGCTTACAGTTATATCAGGTCTCTTCGGGTTTTGCTGTAGTACCTTGGTACTCCAGTACCGATGTTGCAGAGGAGTCTTTCTAAGTCACTCGAAGACCTAGGGGTTGGGAAAGTATTCTGATTGGGGGTCTCTCCAATGAATGATATAATGATCAGCTTAGGAGTCCGAGTTGGGTTGT
>JAUPTC010001061.1:0-29849 GCA_030762895.1 Sophora flavescens
ATAGGTTTTTTGGTCAAAAATAGCGTTAAAATTAGGGTTTTGGGTTAAAATTTAGGGTTTCGGGTCAAAATTAGGGTTCTGAATCAAAATTAGGGTTTAGGGTTTGAATTAGGGTTAGAATTAGGCTTTTGGGTAGAATTAGGGTTTCGGGTCAAAATTAGGGTTCGGGGTCAAATTTGGGGTTTAGGGTCCAAATTAGGGTTTTGGGTTTGAATTAGGTTTTGAGTTTAAAATAGGGTTTTGGGTCAAAAATAGCTTTAGAATTAGGGTTTTGGGTTGAAATTAGGGTTTTGGAAAAAATAGGTTGGGTCAAATTTAAGGTTTAGGATCAAAATTAGGGTTTTGAGTTTAAAATAGGGTTTTGGGTCAAAAATTGGGTTAGAATTTTGGTTTTGGGTCAAAATTAGGGTTTTTGGTTCAAATTAGGGTTTAGGGTTTGAATTAGGGTTTTTTAGTTAAAGATATGTTTTTGGGGCAAAAATAGGGTTAGAATTAGGGTTTTGGGTTACAATTATGGTTGTGTCCAAATTAGGGCTTAGGGTTAGAATTTGGGATAGAATTAGGATTTTGGGTAAAATTAGGGTTTCAGGTCAAAATTAGGGTTCTGGGTCAAAATTAGGATTTAGGGTTTGTATTATGGTTAGAATTAGGCTGTTAGGTAAAATTAGGGTTTTGGGTCAAAATTAGGGTTCTGGGTCAATTTTAGGGTTTAGGGTCCAAATTAGGGTTTAGGGTTTGAATTGGGTTTTGAGTTTAAAATAGGGTTTTGTGTCAAAAATAGGGTTAGAATTAGGGTTTTGGGTTAAAATTAGGGTTTCGTGTCAAAATTAGGGTTCGAGGTCAGATTTCGGGTTTAGGGTTTGAAATAGGGTTTTGAGTTTAAAATAGGGTTTTGGGTCAAAATAGGGTAAGAATTAGGGTTTTGCATTAAAATTAGGGTTACAGGTCAAAATTAGGTTTTTGTGTCAAATTTTGGGTTTAGGGTCAAAATTAGGGTTTACGGTTTGAAGTAGGGTTTTGAGTTAAAAATAGGGTTAGAATTAGGGTTTTGGGTCAAAACTTGGGTTTTGGGTCCAAATTTGGGTTTTGGGTCAAAATTAGGGTTTAGGGTTTGAATTAAGGTTTTGAGTTAAAAATAGGGTTTCGGGTAAAAAATATGGTTAGAATTAGGGTTTTTGGTCAAAATTAGGGTTTTTGGTCAAAATTAGGGTTTTGGTACAAATTAGGGTTTAGGGTTTGAATTAGGGTTTTGAGTCAAATTAGGGTTTTGGGTCAAAATTAGGGTTTAGGGTTTGAAATAGGGTTAGAATTAGGGTTTTAGGTCAAAATTAAGGCTTTGGGTTAAAATTAGGGTTTTGGGTCAAACATAGGGTTTAGGGTTTGAATTAAGGTTTTGAGTTAAAAATAGGGGTTTGGGTCAAAAATAAGGTTAGAATTACGGTTTTGGGATTAAATTAGGGTTTCGAGTCAAAATAAGGTTTTTGGCTCAAATTTTGGGTTTATAGTCAAAGTTAGGGTTTAGGGTTTGAAATAGGGTTTTGAGATTAAATTAGGGGTTTGGGTCAAAATTAGGGCTTTGGTTAGGGTTTAGGGTTTATGTTTATGGTCAAAGTTAGGGTTTAGGCTTTGAGTTTAAAGTAATGTTTTGGGTTTATGGTCAAAGTTAGGGTTTAGGGCCTGAAATAGGGTTTTGAGTTTAAAATAGGGTTTTGGGTCAAATAGGGTTAGAATTAGCGTTTGGGTCAAAATTAGGGCTTTGGGTTAAAATTATGGTTTTGGTTTAAAATTATTTGTTAAAATTAGGGTCGGGTCAAAATTAGGGTTTAGGGTGTGAATTAGGTTAGAATTAGGCTTTGGGTAAAATTAGGGTTTTGGTCTTAGGTTTTTTTTTTTTTTAGGTTCGGGTCAAATTCAAGGTTTAGGGTCCAAATTAGGTTTAGGGTTTGAATTTGGGTTTTGAGTTTAAAATAGGGTTTTGGGTCAAAACAGGTAAGAATTAGGGTTTTGGGTCAAAATTAGGGCATCAAGTTACAAATAGGGATTTATGTTAAATTTAGTGTTGAGGATCAAAATTAGGGTTTAGGGTTTGAATTAGGGTTTTGAGTTTAAAATAGGTTTTATGGTCAAAAATAGATGTAAAATTATGGTTCTGGGTCAAAATAAGGGTTTAGTGTGTGAATTAGGTTAGAATTAGGCTTTTGGGTAAAATTAGTGTTTCGGTCAAAATTAGGTTCTGGTCAAATTTAGGTTCTGTGGTCCAAATTAGGGTTTAGGGTTTGAATTAGGGTTTTGAATTTAAAGTAGTGTTTTGGATCAAAATAGGGTTAGAATTAGGTTTTGGGTCAAAATTAGGCTTTGGGTTAAAATTAGTGTTTTGGATCAAAATTAGGGTTTAGGGTTTGAATTAGGGTTTTGAGATTAAAATAGGTTTTTGGGTCAAAAATAGAGTTAAAATTAGGGTTTTGGGTTAAAATTTAGGTTTTCGGGTCAAAATTAGGGTTCTGAATCAAAATTAGGGTTTAGGGTTTGAATTAGGGTTAGAATTAGGCTTTTGGGTAGAATTAGGGTTTCGGGTCAAAATTAGGGTTCGGGGTCAAATTTGGGGTTTAGGGTCCAAATTAGGGTTTTGGGTTTGAATTAGGTTTTGAGTTTAAAATAGGGTTTTGGGTCAAAAATAGCTTTAGAATTAGGGTTTTGGGTTAAAATTAGGGTTTGGGAAAAAATAGGGTTCTGGGTCAAATTTAAGGTTTAGGATCAAAATTAGGGTTTTGAGTTTAAAATAGGGTTTTGGGTCAAAAATTGGGTTAGAATTTTGGTTTTGGGTTAAAATTAGGGCTCGGGTTAAAATTAAGGTTTTGGGTCAAAATTAGGTTTTTGGTTCAAATTAGGTTTAGGGTTTGAATTAGGGTTTTGAGTTAAAGATATGTTTTTGGGGCAAAAAATAGGTTAGAATTAGGGTTTTGGGTTACAATTAGGTTCCGTGTCCAAATTAGGGCTTAGGGTTAGAATTTGGGATAGAATTAGGATTTTGGGTAAAATTAGGGTTCGTGTCAAAATTAGGGTTCTGGGTCAAAATTAGGATTTAGGGTTTGTATTAGGGTTAGAATTAGGTTAGGTAAAATTAGGGTTTTGGGTCAAAATTAGGTTCTGGGTCAATTTTAGGTTTAGGGTCCAAATTAGGTTTAGGGTTTGAATTGGGTTTTGAGTTTAAAATAGGGTTTTGTGTCAAAAATAGGTTAGAATTAGGGTTTTGGGTTAAAATTAGGGTTTCGGTCAAAATTAGGTTCGAGGTCAGATTTGGGTTTAGGGTTTGAAATAGGGTTTTGAGTTTAAAATAGGTTTTGGGTCAAAATAGGGTAAGAATTAGGGTTTTGCATTAAAATTAGGGTTACAGTCAAAATTAGGTTTTTGTGTCAAATTTTGGGTTTAGGGTCAAAATTAGGGTTTACGGTTTGAAGTAGGGTATTGAGTTAAAAATATGGTTAGAATTAGGTTTTTGGGTAAAAAAATTGGTTTTGGATCAAAATAATGGTTTTGGGTCAAAATAAGGTTATATGGTTTGAATTAAGGTTATTTGTTAAAAATAGGGTTTTGGGTAAAAAAAATATGGTTAGAATTAGGGTTTTTGGTCAAAATTAGTGTTTTGGGTCAAAATTAGGGTTTTGGTACAAATTAGGGTTTAGGGTTTGAATTAGGGTTTTGAGTCAAATTAGGGTTTAGGGTTTGAATTAGGGTTTAGGGTTTGAAATAGGGTTAGAATTAGGGTTTTAGGTCAAAATTAAGGCTTTGGGTTAAAATTAGGGTTTTGGGTCAAACATAGGGTTTAGGGTTTGAATTAAGGTTTTGAGTTAAAAATAGGGTTTGGGTCAAAAATAAGGTTAGAATTACTTTTGGGATTAAATTAGGTTTCGAGTCAAAATAAGGTTTTTGGCTCAAATTTTGGGTTTATGGTCAAAGTTAGGGTTTAGGGCCTGAAATAGGGTTTTGAGATTAAATTAGGTTTGGGTCAAAATTAGGGCTTTGGTTTAGGGTTTAGGGTTTATGGTCAAAGTTAGGGTTTAGGGCCTTGAGTTTAAAGTAATGTTTTGGGTTTATGGTCAAAGTTAGGGTTTAGGGCCTGAAATAGGTTTTGAGTTTAAAATAGGGTTTTGGGTCAAATAGGTTAGAATTAGCGTTTTGGTCAAAATTAGGCTTTGGGTTAAAATTATGGTTTTGGTTTAAAATTAGGGTTTCAAGTTAAAATTAGGTTCTGGGTCAAAATTAGGTTTAGGTGTGAATTAGGTTAGAATTAGGCTTTTGGGTAAAATTAGGGTTTCGGTCAAAATTAGGTTCGGGTCAAATTCAGGGTTTAGGGTCCATGGTTAGGGAATTTGGGTTTTGAGTTTAAAATAGGGTTTTGGGTCAAAACAGGTAAGAATTAGGTTTTGGGTCAAAATTAGGGCATCGGTTACAAATAGGGTTTTATGTTAAATTTAGTGTTGAGGATCAAAATTAGGTTTAGGGTTTGAATTAGGGTTTTGAGTTTAAAATAGGTTTTTGGGTCAAAAATAGCGTTAAAATTAGGTTCTGGGTCAAAATTAGGGTTTAGGGTTTGAATTAGGGTTAGAATTAGGCTTTTGGGTAAAATTAGTGTTTCGGTCAAAATTAGGTTCGGGTCAAATTTAGGTTCGTGGTCCAAATTAGGGTTTAGGGTTTGAATTAGGTTTTGAATTTAAAGTAGTGTTTTGGATCAAAATAGGGTTAGAATTTAGGTTTTGGGTCAAAATTAGGGCTTTGGGTTAAAATTAGTGTTTTGGATCAAAATTAGGGTTTAGGGTTTGAATTAGGGTTTTGAGATTAAAATAGGTTTTTGGGTCAAAAATAGCGTTAAAATTAGGGTTTTGGGTTAAAATTTAGGTTTTCGGGTAAAAATTAGGTATCTGAATCAAAATTAGGGTTTAGGGTTTGAATTAGGGTTAGAATTAGGCTTTTGGGTAGAATTAGGGTTTCGGGTCAAAATTAGGGTTCGGGGTCAAATTTGGGGTTTAGGGTCCAAATTAGGGTTTTGGGTTTGAATTAGGTTTTGAGTTTAAAATAGGGTTTTGGGTCAAAAATAGCTTTAGAATTAGGGTTTTGGGTTAAAATTAGGGTTTTGGAAAAAATAGGGTTTCGGGTCAAATTTAAGGTTTAGGATCAAAATTAGGGTTTTGAGTTTAAAATAGGGTTTTGGGTCAAAAATTGGGTTAGAATTTTGGTTTTGGGTTAAAATTAGGCTCGGGTTAAAATTAAGGTTTTGGGTCAAAATTAGGTTTTTGGTTCAAATTAGGTTTAGGGTTTGAATTAGGGTTTTGAGTTAAAGATATGTTTTTGGGGCAAAAATAGGGTTAGAATTAGGGTTTTGGGTTACAATTAGGTTCTGTGTCCAAATTAGGGCTTAGGTTAGAATTTGGGATAGAATTAGGATTTTGGGTAAAATTAGGTTTCAGTCAAAATTAGGTTCTGGGTCAAAATTAGGATTTAGGGTTTGTATTAGGGTTAGAATTAGGTCGTTAGGTAAAATTAGGTTTTGGGTCAAAATTAGGGTCTGGGTCAATTTTAGGGTTTAGGGTCCAAATTAGGGTTTAGGGTTTGAATTGGGTTTTGAGTTTAAAATAGGGTTTTGTGTCAAAAATAGGGTTAGAATTAGGGTTTTGGGTTAAAATTAGGGTTTTGGTCAAAATTAGGGTTCGAGGTCAGATTTTGGGTTTAGGGTTTGAAATAGGGTTTTGAGTTTAAAATAGGGTTTTGGGTCAAAATAGGTAAGAATTAGGGTTTTGCATTAAAATTAGGTAGGTTACAGTCAAAATTAGGTTTTTGTGTCAAATTTTGGGTTTAGGGTCAAAGTTAGGGTTTCGGGTTTTAAGTAGGGTTTTGATTTAAAAATAGGGTTAGAATTAGGGTTTTGGGTCAAAACTTGGGTTTTGGGTCCAAATTTGGGTTTTGGGTCAAAATTAGGGTTTAGGGTTTGAATTAAGGTTTTGAGTTAAAAATAGGGTTTGGAAAAAATATGGTTAGAATTAGGTTTTTGGTCAAAATTAGGTTTTGGGTCAAAATTAGGGTTTTGGTACAAATTAGGGTTTAGGGTTTGAATTAGGGTTTTGAGTCAAATTAGGTTTGGTCAAAATTAGGTTTAGGGTTTGAAATAGGGTTAGAATTAGGTTTTAGGTCAAAATTAAGGCTTTGGGTTAAAATTAGGTTTTGGTCAAACATAGGTTTAGGGTTTGAATTAAGGTTTTGAGTTAAAAATAGGGGTTGGTCAAAAATAAGGTTAGAATTACTTTTGGGATTAAATTAGGTTTCGAGTCAAAATAAGGTTTTGTTCAAATTTTGGGTTTATGTCAAAGTTAGGTTTAGGGTCTGAAATAGGGTTTTGAGATTAAATTAGGTTTTGGTCAAAATTAGGCTTTGTTAGGTTTAGGTTTAGGTTTATGTCAGTAGGTTTAGGGTTTGAGTTTAAAGTAATGTTTTGGGTTTATGGTCAAGTTAGGTTTAGGGTTTGAAATAGGGTTTGAGTTTAAAATAGGTTTTGGTCAAATAGGTTAGAATTAGCGTCAAAATTAGGCTTTGGGTTAAAATTATGGTTTTGGTTTAAAATTAGGGTTTCAGTTAAAATTAGGGTTCGGGTCAAAATTAGGGTTTAGGTGTGAATTAGGGTTAGAATTAGGCTTTTGGGTAAAATTAGGTTTCGGTCAAAATTAGGTTCTGGTCAAATTCGGTTTAGGTCCAAGTTTAATTTGGTTTTGAGTTTAAAATAGGGTTTTGGTCAAACAGGTAAGAATTAGGTTTTGGGTCAAAATTAGGCATCGGTTACAAATAGGGTTTTATGTTAAATTTAGTGTCGAGGATCAAAATTAGGTTTAGGGTTTGAATTAGGGTTTTGAGTTTAAAATAGGTTTTGGGTCAAAATAGCTAAAATTAGGTTCGGGTCAAAATTAGGTTTAGGGTTTGAATTAGGTTAGAATTAGGCTTTGGGTAAAATTAGTGTTTCGGTCAAAATTAGGTTCGGTCAAATTAGGTCGTGGTCCAAATTAGGGTTTAGGGTTTGAATTAGGGTTTTGAATTTAAAGTAGTGTTTTGGATCAAAATAGGGTTAGAATTAGGGTTTTGGGTCAAAATTAGGGATTTTGGTTAAAAATAGTGTTTTGGATCAAAATTAGGGTTTAGTGTTTGTATTAGGTTTTGAGAATAAAATAGGTTTTTGGGTCAAAAATAGCGTTAAAATTAGGGTTTTGGGTTAAAATTTAGGTTTCGGTCAAAATTAGGTTCAATCAAAATTAGGTTTAGGTTTGAATTAGGTTAGAATTAGGCTTTTGGGTAGAATTAGGTTTCGGTCAAAATTAGGGTTCGGGTCAAATTTGGGGTTTAGGGTCCAAATTAGGTTTTGGGTTTGAATTAGGTTTTGTGTTTAAAATAGGGTTTTGGGTCAAAAATAGCTTTAGAATTAGGGTTTTGGGTTAAAATTAGGTTTTGGGAAAAATAGGTTCTGGTCAAATTTAAGGTTTAGGATCAAAATTAGGTTTTGAGTTTAAAATAGGGTTTTGGGTCAAAAATTGGGTTAGAATTTTGGTTTTGGGTTAAAATTAGGCTCTGGGTTAAAATTAAGGTTTTGGGTCAAAATTAGGTTTTTGGTTCAAATTAGGTTTAGGGTTTGAATTAGGTTTTGAGTTAAAGATATGTTTTTGGGGCAAAAATAGGGTTAGAATTAGGTTTTGGGTTACAATTAGGTTCTGTGTCCAAATTAGGGCTTAGGTTAGAATTTGGGATAGAATTAGGATTTTGGGTAAAATTAGGTTTCAGTCAAAATTAGGTTCGGGTCAAAATTAGGATTTAGGGTTTGTATTAGGGTTAGAATTAGGGTTAGGTAAAATTAGGTTTTGGGTCAAAATTAGGTTCGGGTCAATTTTAGGTTTAGGGTCCAAATTAGGTTTAGGGTTTGAATTGGGTTTTGAGTTTAAAATAGGGTTTTGTGTCAAAAATAGGGTTAGAATTAGGGTTTTGGGTTAAAATTAGGTTTTGGTCAAAATTAGGTTCGAGGTCGATTTTGGGTTTAGGGTTTGAAATAGGGTTTTGAGTTTAAAATAGGGTTTTGGGTCAAAATAGGTAAGAATTAGGGTTTTGCATTAAAATTAGGGTTACAGTCAAAATTAGGTTTTTGTGTCAAATTTGGGTTTAGGGTCAAAATTAGGGTTTACGGTTTGAAGTAGGGTTTTGAGTTAAAAATAGGGTTAGAATTAGGGTTTTGGGTCAAAACTTGGGTTTTGGGTCCAAATTTGGGTTTTGGGTCAAAATTAGGTTTAGGGTTTGAATTAAGGTTTTGAGTTAAAAATAGGGTTTCGGTAAAAAATATGGTTAGAATTAGGTTTTTGGTCAAAATTAGGTTTTGGGTCAAAATTAGGGTTTTGGTACAAATTAGGGTTTAGGGTTTGAATTAGGGTTTTGAATCAAATTAGGTTTTGGTCAAAATTAGGTTTAGGGTTTGAAATAGGGTTAGAATTAGGTTTTAGGTCAAAATTAAGGCTTTGGGTTAAAATTAGGTTTTGGTCAAACATAGGGTTTAGGGTTTGAATTAAGGTTTTGAGTTAAAAATAGGGTTGGTCAAAAATAAGGTTAGAATTACTTTTGGGATTAAATTAGGGTTTCGAGTCAAAATAAGGTTTTTGGCTCAAATTTGGGTTTATGGTCAAAGTTAGGTTTAGGGTTTGAAATAGGGTTTTGAGATTAAATTAGGTTTTATCAAAATTAGGGCTTTGTTAGGGTTTAGGTTTAGGTTTATGTCAAGTTAGGTTTAGGGCTTGAGTTTAAAGTAATGTTTTGGCTTATGTCAAGTTAGGGTTTAGGCCTGAAATAGGGTTTTGAGTTTAAAATAGGTTTTGGTCAAATAGGTTAGAATTAGCGTCAAAATTAGGCTTTGGTTAAAATTATGGTTTTGGTTTAAAATTAGGGTTTCAAGTTAAAATTAGGTTTGGGTCAAAATTAGGTTTAGGTGTGAATTAGGTTAGAATTAGGCTTTTGGGTAAAATTAGGTTTTGTCAAAATTAGGTTCTGGTCAAATTGGTTTAGGGTCCAAAGGTAGGTAATTTGGTTTTGAGTTTAAAATAGGTTTTGGGTCAAAACAGGTAAGAATTAGGTTTTGGGTCAAAATTAGGCATCGGTTACAAATAGGGTTTTATGTTAAATTTAGTGTCGAGGATCAAAATTAGGTTTAGGGTTTGAATTAGGTTTTGAGTTTAAAATAGGTTTTTGGTCAAAAATAGGTTAAAATTAGTTGGTCAAAATTAGGTTTAGGTTTGAATTAGGGTTAGAATTAGGCTTTTGGGTAAAATTAGTGTTTTGGTCAAAATTAGGTTCGGTCAAATTTAGGTTCAGGGTCCAAATTAGGTTTAGGTTTGAATTAGGGTTTTGAATTTAAAGTAGTGTTTTGGATCAAAATAGGTTAGAATTAGGTTTTGGGTCAAAATTAGGCTTTGGGTTAAAATTAGTGTTTTGGATCAAAATTAGGTTTAGGGTTTGAATTAGGGTTTTGAGATTAAAATAGGTTTTTGGGTCAAAAATAGCGTTAAAATTAGGGTTTTGGGTTAAAATTTAGGGTTTCGGTCAAAATTAGGTTCAATCAAAATTAGGTTTAGGGTTTGAATTAGGTTAGAATTAGGCTTTTGGGTAGAATTAGGTTTCGGTCAAAATTAGGGCGGTCAAATTTGGGGTTTAGGTCCAAATTAGGTTTTGGGTTTGAATTAGGTTTTGAGTTTAAAATAGGGTTTTGGGTCAAAAATAGCTTTAGAATTAGGGTTTTGGGTTAAAATTAGGTTTTGGAAAAATAGGTTCTGGGTCAAATTTAAGGTTTAGGATCAAAATTAGGTTTTTTAGTTTAAAATAGGGTTTTGGTTCAAACATATGGTTAGAATTTTGGTTTTGGGTTAAAATTAGGGCTCGGTTAAAATTAAGGTTTTGGGTCAAAATTAGGTTTTTGGTCCAAATTAGGTTTAGGGTTTGAATTAGGTTTTGAGTTAAAGATATGTTTTTGGGCAAAAATAGGTTAGAATTAGGGTTTTGGGTTACAATTAGGTTCGTGTCCAAATTAGGGCTTAGGTTAGAATTTGGGATAGAATTAGGATTTTGGGTAAAATTAGGTTTCAGTCAAAATTAGGGTTCTGGGTCAAAATTAGGATTTAGGGTTTGTATTAGGTTAGAATTAGGTGATAGGTAAAATTAGGTTTTGGGTCAAAATTAGGGTTCGGGTCAATTTTAGGTTTAGGGTCCAAATTAGGTTTAGGGTTTGAATTGGGTTTTGAGTTTAAAATAGGGTTTTGTGTCAAAAATAGGTTAGAATTAGGGTTTTGGGTTAAAATTAGGTTTTGGTCAAAATTAGGTTCGAGGTCAGATTTGGTTTAGGGTTTGAAATAGGGTTTTGAGTTTAAAATAGGGTTTTGGTCAAAATAGGTAAGAATTAGGGTTTTGCATTAAAATTAGGTTACAGTCAAAATTAGGTTTTGTGTCAAATTTGGTTTAGGTCAAAATTAGGTTTACGTTGAAGTAGGGTTTTGAGTTAAAAATAGGTTAGAATTAGGGTTTTGGTCAAACTTTGGGCCAAATTTTGGTCAAAATTAGGTTTAGGGTTTGAATTAAGGTTTTGAGTTAAAAATAGGGTGAAAAATATGGTTAGAATTAGGTTTTGGTCAAAATTAGGTTTTGGTCAAAATTAGGGTTTTGGTACAAATTAGGTTTAGGGTTTGAATTAGGTTTGAGTCAAATTAGGTTTGTCAAAATTAGGTTTAGGGTTTGAAATAGGTTAGAATTAGGTTTTAGGTCAAAATTAAGGCTTTGGGTTAAAATTAGGTTTTGGGTCAAACATAGGTTTAGGGTTTGAATTAAGGTTTTGAGTTAAAAATAGGGGTTGGGTCAAAAATAAGGTTAGAATTACTTTTGGGATTAAATTAGGTTTCGAGTCAAAATAAGGTTTTTGTTCAAATTTGGTTTATGTCAAGTTAGGGTTTAGGTTTGAAATAGGGTTTTGAGATTAAATTAGGTTTTGGTCAAAATTAGGCTTTGTTAGGTTTAGGTTTAGGTTTATGTCGTTAGGGTTTAGGGTCTTGAGTTTAAAGTAATGTTTTGGGTTTATGGTCAGTTAGGGTTTAGGGTTTGAAATAGGGTTTTGAGTTTAAAATAGGGTTTTGGTCAAATAGGTTAGAATTAGCGTCAAAATTAGGGCTTTGGTTAAAATTATGGTTTTGGTTTAAAATTAGGTTTGTTAAAATTAGGTTCGGTCAAAATTAGGTTTAGGTGTGAATTAGGTTAGAATTAGGCTTTGGGTAAAATTAGGTTTTGGTCAAAATTAGGTTCGGGTCAAATTCAGGTTTAGGTCCATTTAGTAATTTGGTTTTGAGTTTAAAATAGGGTTTGGTCAAAACAGGTAAGAATTAGGTTTTGGTCAAAATTAGGCATCGGTTACAATAGGTTTTATGTTAAATTTAGTGTTGAGGATCAAAATTAGGTTTAGGGTTTGAATTAGGTTTTGAGTTTAAAATAGGTTTTTGGGTCAAAATAGCGTTAAAATTAGGGTTCGGGTCAAAATTAGGTTTAGGGTTTGAATTAGGTTAGAATTAGGCTTTGGGTAAAATTAGTGTTTCGGTCAAATTAGGTCGGTCAAAATTAGGTTCAGGTCCAATTAGGTTTAGGGTTTGAATTAGGTTTTGAATTTAAAGTAGTGTTTTGGATCAAAATAGGTTAGAATTAGGTTTTGGGTCAAAATTAGGCTTTGGGTTAAAATTAGTGTTTTGGATCAAAATTAGGTTTAGGGTTTGAATTAGGTTTTGAGATTAAAATAGGTTTTTGGGTCAAAAATAGCGTTAAAATTAGGGTTTTGGGTTAAAATTTAGGTTTCGGTCAAAATTAGGTTCAATCAAAATTAGGTTTAGGGTTTGAATTAGGGTTAGAATTAGGCTTTTGGGTAGAATTAGGTTTCGGTCAAAATTAGGTTCGGTCAAATTTGGGGTTTAGGTCCAAATTAGGTTTTGGGTTTGAATTAGGTTTTGAGTTTAAAATAGGTTTTGGGTCAAAAATAGCTTTAGAATTAGGGTTTTGGGTTAAAATTAGGTTTGGGAAAAATAGGGTTCTGGGTCAAATTTAAGGTTTAGGATCAAAATTAGGGTTTTGAGTTTAAAATAGGGTTTTGGGTCAAAAATTGGGTTAGAATTTTGGTTTTGGGTTAAAATTAGGCTCTGGGTTAAAATTAAGGTTTTGGGTCAAAATTAGGTTTTTGGTTCAAATTAGGTTTAGGGTTTGAATTAGGTTTTGAGTTAAAGATATGTTTTTGGGGCAAAAATAGGGTTAGAATTAGGTTTTGGGTTACAATTAGGTTCCGTGTCCAAATTAGGGCTTAGGTTAGAATTTGGGATAGAATTAGGATTTTGGGTAAAATTAGGTTTCAGTCAAAATTAGGTTCGGGTCAAAATTAGGATTTAGGGTTTGTATTAGGTTAGAATTAGGTGTTAGGTAAAATTAGGTTTTGGGTCAAAATTAGGTTCGGGTCAATTTTAGGTTTAGGTCCAAATTAGGTTTAGGGTTTGAATTGGGTTTTGAGTTTAAAATAGGGTTTTGTGTCAAAAATAGGGTTAGAATTAGGGTTTTGGGTTAAAATTAGGTTTTGGTCAAAATTAGGTTCGAGGTCGATTTCGGGTTTAGGGTTTGAAATAGGGTTTTGAGTTTAAAATAGGTTTTGGGTCAAAATAGGTAAGAATTAGGGTTTTGCATTAAAATTAGGGTTACAGTCAAAATTAGGTTTTTGTGTCAAATTTTGGGTTTAGGGTCAAAATTAGGGTTTACTTTGAAGTAGGGTTTTGAGTTAAAAATAGGTTAGAATTAGGGTTTTGGGTCAAAACTTGGTTTTGGGTCCAAATTTGGTTTTGTCAAAATTAGGTTTAGGTTTGAATTAAGGTTTTGAGTTAAAAATAGGGTTTTGGGTAAAAATATGGTTAGAATTAGGTTTTTGGTCAAAATTAGGTTTTGGGTCAAAATTAGGGTTTTGGTACAAATTAGGGTTTAGGGTTTGAATTAGGTTTTGAGTCAAATTAGGGTTTTGGGTCAAAATTAGGTTTAGGGTTTGAAATAGGGTTAGAATTAGGTTTTAGGTCAAAATTAAGGCTTTGGGTTAAAATTAGGTTTTGGGTCAAACATAGGGTTTAGGGTTTGAATTAAGGTTTTGAGTTAAAAATAGGGTTGGTCAAAAATAAGGTTAGAATTACTTTTGGATTAAATTAGGTTTGAGTCAAAATAAGGTTTTGGCTCAAATTTGGGTTTATGGTCAAAGTTAGGGTTTAGGGTTTGAAATAGGGTTTTGAGATTAAATTAGGTGTCAAAATTAGGCTTTGTTAGGGCTTAGGCTTAGGTTTATGCAAGCAGGTTTAGGCTTGAGTTAAAGCAATGTGGCTTATGGTCAAGTTAGGGTTCAGGCCTGAAATAGGGTTTGAGCTTAAAATAGGTATCAAATAGGTTAGAATTAGCTCAAAATTAGGCTTTGGGTTAAAATTATGGTTTTGGTTTAAAATTAGGTTGTTAAAATTAGGTTCGGTCAAAATTAGGTTTAGGTGTGAATTAGGTTAGAATTAGGCTTTTGGGTAAAATTAGGTTTTGGTCAAAATTAGGTTCTGGGTCAAAGGTTTAGGGTCCAAATTAGGTTTAGGGTTTGAATTTGGTTTTGAGTTTAAAATAGGGTTTTGGGTCAAAACAGGTAAGAATTAGGTTTTGGTCAAAATTAGGCATCAGTTACAAATAGGGTTTTATGTTAAATTTAGTGTCGAGGATCAAAATTAGGGTTTAGGGTTTGAATTAGGTTTTGAGTTTAAAATAGGTTTTGGTCTAATTTTGGGTCAAAATTAGGTTTAGGGTTTGAATTAGGTTAGAATTAGGCTTTTGGGTAAAATTAGTGTTTCGGTCAAAATTAGGTCGGGTCAAAATTAGGTTCAGGTCCAAATTAGGTTTAGGGTTTGAATTAGGGTTTTGAATTTAAAGTAGTGTTTTGGATCAAAATAGGTTAGAATTAGGTTTTGGGTCAAAATTAGGCTTTGGGTTAAAATTAGTGTTTTGGATCAAAATTAGGTTTAGGGTTTGAATTAGGTTTTGAGATTAAAATAGGTTTTTGGGTCAAAAATAGCGTTAAAATTAGGGTTTTGGGTTAAAATTTAGGTTTCGGTCAAAATTAGGTTCAATCAAAATTAGGGTTTAGGGTTTGAATTAGGTTAGAATTAGGCTTTTGGGTAGAATTAGGTTTCGGTCAAAATTAGGGTCGGTCAAATTTGGGGTTTAGGTCCAAATTAGGGTTTTGGGTTTGATTTAGGTTTTGAGTTTAAAATAGGGTTTTGGGACAAAAATAGCTTTAGAATTAGGGTTTCGGGTTAAAATTAGGGTTTGGGAAAAAATAGGGTTCTGGGTCAAATTTAAGGTTTAGGATCAAAATTAGGGTTTTGAGTTTAAAATAGGTTTTGGGTCAAAAATTGGGTTAGAATTTTGGTTTTGGGTTAAAATTAGGCTCGGGTTAAAATTAAGGTTTTGGGTCAAAATTAGGTTTTTGGTCCAAATTAGGTTTAGGGTTTGAATTAGGTTTTGAGTTAAAGATATGTTTTTGGGGCAAAAATAGGGTTAGAATTAGGTTTTGGGTTACAATTAGGGTTGTCCAAATTAGGGCTTAGGGTTAGAATTTGGGATAGAATTAGGATTTTGGGTAAAATTAGGTTTCAGTCAAAATTAGGTTCTGGGTCAAAATTAGGATTTAGGGTTTTTATTAGGGTTAGAAATAGGCTGTTATGAAAAAATAGGGTTTTGGGTCAAAAATAGGGTTGAGTGTCAATTTTATGGTTTAGGGTCCAAATTAGTGTTTAGGGTTTGAAATGGGTTTTTAGGTTTAAATACGGTTTTGTATTAAAAATAGGGTTATAATTAGGGTTTTGGGTTAAAATTAGTGTTTTGGGTCAATATTAGGTTTATAGGTCATATTTACGGTTTAGGGTTTGAAATAGGGTTTTGAGTTTAAAATAGGGTTTTGGGTCAAAATAGGTAAGAATTAGGGTTTTGCATTAAAATTAGGGTTACAGTCAAAATTAGGTTTTTGTGTCAAATTTGGGTTTAGGGTCAAAATTAGGGTTTTGGTTTGAAGTAGGGTTTTGAGTTAAAAATAGGTTAGAATTAGGGTTTTGGGTCAATTTGGGTCCAAATGGTTGGGTCAAAATTAGGTTTAGGGTTTGAATTAAGGTTTGAGTTAAAAATAGGTTTGGTAAAAATATGGTTAGAATTAGGTTTTGGTCAAAATTAGGTTTGGTCAAAATTAGGTTTTGGTACAAATTAGGTTTAGGGTTTGAATTAGGTTTGAGTCAAATTAGGTTTGTCAAAATTAGGTTTAGGTTTGAAATAGGTTAGAATTAGGTTTTAGGTCAAAATTAAGCTTTGGTTAAAATTAGGTTTGGTCAAACATAGGGTTTAGGGTTTGAATTGGTTTGAGTTAAAAATAGGGTCAAAAATAATTAGAATTATTTGGGATTAAATTAGGTTCGAGTCAAAATAGGTTTTGGCTCAAATTGGTTTATGTCAAATTAGGTTTAGGGTTTGAAATAGGTTTGAGATTAAATAGTCAAAATTATTGTAGGTTTAGGTTAGGTTTATTTAGTTTACTGAGTTAAAATGTGTTATTCATTAGTTTAGGGTCTGAAATAGGTTTGAGTTTAAAATAGGTTTGGTCAAATAGGTTAGAATTAGGCAAATTAGGGTTAAAATTATGGTTTTGGTTTAAAATTAGGTTTAAGTTAAAATTAGGTTCTGGTCAAAATTAGGTTTAGGTGTGAATTAGGTTAGAATTAGGCTTTGGGTAAAATTAGGTTTTGTCAAAATTAGGTTCGGGTCAAATTCAAGGTTTAGGGTCCAAATGGTTGGTTGAATTTGGGTTTTGAGTTTAAAATAGGTTTTGGGTCAAAACAGGTAAGAATTAGGTTTTGGGTCAAAATTAGGCACAGTTACAAATAGGTTTTATGTTAAATTTAGTGTTGAGGATCAAAATTAGGTTTAGGGTTTGAATTAGGTTTTGAGTTTAAAATAGGTTTTTGGTCAAAATAGCGTAAAATTAGGGCTGGGTCAAAATTAGGTTTAGGGTTTGAATTAGGTTAGAATTAGGCTTTTGGGTAAAATTAGTGTTGGTAAAATTAGGTTCGGGTCAAAATTAGGTTCAGTGGTCCAAATTAGGTTTAGGGTTTGAATTAGGTTTTGAATTTAAAGTAGTGTTTTGGATCAAAATAGGGTTAGAATTAGGTTTTGGGTCAAAATTAGGCTTTGGGTTAAAATTAGTGTTTTGGATCAAAATTAGGGTTTAGGGTTTGAATTAGGTTTTGAGATTAAAATAGGTTTTTGGGTCAAAAATAGCGTTAAAATTAGGTTTTGGGTTAAAATTTAGGGTTTCGGTCAAAATTAGGTTCAATCAAAATTAGGGTTTAGGGTTTGAATTAGGGTTAGAATTAGGCTTTTGGGTAGAATTAGGTTTCGGTCAAAATTAGGGTTCGGGTCAAATTTGGGGTTTAGGGTCCAAATTAGGGTTTTGGGTTTGAATTAGGTTTTGAGTTTAAAATAGGTTTTGGGTCAAAAATAGCTTTAGAATTAGGGTTTTGGGTTAAAATTAGGTTTGGGAAAAATAGGTTCTGGGTCAAATTTAAGGTTTAGGATCAAAATTAGGGTTTTGAGTTTAAAATAGGGTTTTGGGTCAAAAATTGGGTTAGAATTTTGGTTTTGGGTTAAAATTAGTGCTCTGGGTTAAAATTAAGGTTTTGGGTCAAAATTAGGGTTTTTTGTTCAAATTAGGGTTTTGGGATTGAATTAGGGTTTTGAGTTAAAGATATGTTTTTGGGGCAAAAATAGGGTTAGAATTAGGTTTTGGGTTACAATTAGGTTCCGTGTCCAAATTAGGGCTTAGGGTTAGAATTTGGGATAGAATTAGGATTTTGGGTAAAATTAGGTTTTGAGTCAAAATTAGGTTCTGGGTCAAAATTAGGATTTAGGGTTTGTATTAGGGTTAGAATTAGGGTTAGGTAAAATTAGGTTTTGGGTCAAAATTAGGTTCTGGGTCAATTTTAGGTTTAGGGTCCAAATTAGGGTTTAGGGTTTGAATTGGGTTTTGAGTTTAAAATAGGGTTTTGTGTCAAAAATAGGGTTAGAATTAGGTTTTGGGTTAAAATTAGGTTTTGGTCAAAATTAGGTTCGAGGTCAAAATTCGGGTTTAGGGTTTGAAATAGGGTTTTGAGTTTAAAATAGGGTTTTGGGTCAAAATAGGGTAAGAATTAGGTTTTGCATTAAAATTAGGTTACAGGTCAAAATTAGGTTTTGTGTCAAATTTAGGGTTTAGGTCAAAATTAGGGTTTAGGTTTGAAGTAGGGTTTTGAGTTAAAATGGTTAAAATAGTTAAATTAGGTTTTGGGTTAAAATTAGGGTTTTGGGTCAAAATTAGGTTTGGGTCAAAATTAGGGTTTAGGGTTTGAATTAGGTTTTGAGTTAAAAATAGGTTTGGGTAAAAATATGGTTAGAATTAGGTTTTTGGTCAAAATTAGGGTTTTGGGTCAAAATTAGGGTTTTGGTCACAAATTAGGGTTTAGGGTTTGAATTAGGGTTTGAGTCAAATTAGGGTTTTGGTCAAAATTAGGTTTAGGGTTTTGAAATAGGTTAGAATTAGGGTTTTAGGTCAAAATTAGGCTTTGGGTTAAAATTAGGTTTTGGGTCAAAATTAGGTTTAGGGTCTGAATTAAGGTTTTGAGTTAAAAATAGGGTTTTGGGTCAAAAATAAGGTTAGAATTAGGTTTTGGGATTAAATTAGGGTTTCGAGTCAAAATAAGGTTTTTGGTCAAATTTTGGGTTTATGGTCAAAATTAGGGTTTAGGGTTTGAAATAGGGTTTTGAGAAATTAGGTTTAATTAG
The DNA here is from genome assembly GCA_030762895.1 of Sophora flavescens. Taxonomy (NCBI): domain Eukaryota; kingdom Viridiplantae; phylum Streptophyta; class Magnoliopsida; order Fabales; family Fabaceae; genus Sophora; species Sophora flavescens. The sequence continues at coordinate 17,956 of JAUPTC010001061.1, forward strand.
GCTTGGGTCAGGGGTCTTAGGTTTTGGTTAAATTGGGTTTTGGGTCAATTAGGTTTTGGTCAAAATTAGGTTTTAGGTTGTTTAATAGGTGGTTTAGGGAAATTGGAAGGGGAGGGGAGGAGGGAGAAGATGGTTGAAGGGTAGTAGTAGAAAATATTTAATTAGTTTAAATAGTTAAATTAGGTTCAAATTAGGTTTAGGAATTAGGTAGAATTATTGGGAAAATTAGGTTTGGTCAAAATTAGGTTGGGTCAATAGTTTAGGTAAATAGGTAGGATTTGGTTTGAGTTTAAAATAGGGTTGGTCAAAAAGGTAGAATTAGTTGAAAATTAGGTGTTAAAAAGGTTAGAATTAGGTTGAGGACAAAATTAGGTTTAGGGTTTGAATTAGGTTTTGAGTTTAAAATAGGTTTTGGGTCGGGTCGGAATTAGGTTTAGGTTTGAATTAGGTTAGAATTAGGCTTTTGGGTAAAATTAGGTGGTCAAAATTAGGGTCAAATTAGGGTCAGGTCCAAATTAGGGTTTAGGGTTTGAATTAGGTTTTGAATTTAAAGTAGTGTTTTGGATCAAAATAGGTTAGAATTAGGTTTTGGGTCAAAATTAGGCTTTGGGTTAAAATTAGTGTTTTGGATCAAAATTAGGTTTAGGGTTTGAATTAGGTTTTGAGATTAAAATAGGTTTTTGGGTCAAAAATAGCGTTAAAATTAGGGTTTTGGGTTAAAATTTAGGTTTTGGTCAAAATTAGGTTTGAATCAAAATTAGGTTTAGGTTTGAATTAGGTTAGAATTAGGTTTTGGGTAGAATTAGGGTTTGGTCAAAATTAGGTTCTGGGTCAAATTTGGGGTTTAGGTCCAAATTAGGTTTTGGGTTTGAATTAGGTTTTGAGTTTAAAATAGGGTTTTGGGTCAAAAATAGCTTTAGAATTAGGGTTTTGGGTTAAAATTAGGTTTGGGAAAAATAGGGTTTGGGTCAAATTTAAGGTTTAGGATCAAAATTAGGGTTTTGAGTTTAAAATAGGGTTTTGGGTCAAAAATTGGGTTAGAATTTTGGTTTTGGGTTAAAATTAGGCTTGGGTTAAAATTAAGGTTTTGGGTCAAAATTAGGTTTTTGGTCCAAATTAGGTTTAGGGTTTGAATTAGGGTTTTGAGTTAAAGATATGTTTTGGGCAAAAATAGGTTAGAATTAGGGTTTTGGGTTACAATTAGGTTTGTGTCCAAATTAGGGCTTAGGTTAGAATTTGGGATAGAATTAGGATTTTGGGTAAAATTAGGTTTCAGGTCAAAATTAGGGTTCGGGTCAAAATTAGGATTTAGGGTTTGTATTAGGTTAGAATTAGGTGTTAGGTAAAATTAGGTTTTGGTCAAAATTAGGTTCTGGTCAATTTTAGGTTTAGGTCCAAATTAGGTTTAGGTTTGAATTGGGTTTTGAGTTTAAAATAGGTTTTGTGTCAAAAATAGGGTTAGAATTAGGGTTTTGGGTTAAAATTAGGTTTCTGTCAAAATTAGGTTCGAGGTCGATTTGGTTTAGGGTTTGAAATAGGGTTTTGAGTTTAAAATAGGGTTTTGGGTCAAAATAGGTAAGAATTAGGGTTTTGCATTAAAATTAGGGTTACAGTCAAAATTAGGTTTTTGTGTCAAATTTTGGGTTTAGGGTCAAAATTAGGGTTTACGGTTTGAAGTAGGGTTTTGAGTTAAAAATAGGTTAGAATTAGGGTTTTGGGTCAAAACTTGGTTTTGGGTCCAAATTTGGGTTTTGGGTCAAAATTAGGTTTAGTGTTTGAAATAAGGTTTTGAGTTAAAAATAGGTTTTGGGTAAAAATATGGTTAGAATTAGGTTTTTGGTCAAAATTAGGTTTTGGGTCAAAATTAGGTTTTGGTACAAATTAGGTTTAGGGTTTGAATTAGGGTTTTGAATCAAATTAGGTTTGGGTCAAAATTAGGTTTAGGGTTTGAAATAGGTTAGAATTAGGTTTTAGGTCAAAATTAAGGCTTTGGGTTAAAATTAGGTTTTGGGTCAAACATAGGTTTAGGGTTTGAATTAGGTTTTGAGTTAAAAATAGGGTTTGGGTCAAAAATAAGGTTAGAATTAGTTTTGGGATTAAATTAGGTTTCGAGTCAAAATAAGTTTTTGGCTCAAATTTGGGTTTATGTCATTAGGGTTTAGGGCCTGAAATAGGGCCTTGAGATTAAATTAGGTGGTCAAAATTAGGCTTTGTTAGGGTTTAGGTTTTAGTGTTTATTGTCAAAGTTAGGTTTTAGGGTTTTGTGTTTAAAGTAATGTTTTGGTTTTATGGTCAATGTTTGGGTTTAGGTCTGAAATAGGGTTTTGAGTTAAAAATAGGTTTGGGTCAAATAGGTTAGAATTAGTTTTGGGTCAAAATTAGGCTTTGGTTAAAATTATGGTTTTGGTTTAAAATTAGGGTTTAAGTTAAAATTAGGTTCGGGTCAAAATTAGGTTTAGGTGTGAATTAGGTTAGAATTAGGCTTTGGGTAAAATTAGGTTTCGGTCAAAATTAGGTTCTGGGTCAAATTCTGGTTTAGGGTCCAATTAGGTTTAGGTTTGAATTTGGGTTTTGAGTTTAAAATAGGGTTTTGGGTCAAAACAGGTAAGAATTAGGTTTTGGTCAAAATTAGGCATCGGTTACAAATAGGTTTTATGTTAAATTTAGTGTCGAGGATCAAAATTAGGGTTTAGGTTTGAATTAGGTTTTGAGTTTAAAATAGGTTTTTGGGTCAAAAATAGCGTTAAAATTAGGTTTGGGTCAAAATTAGGTTTAGGGTTTGAATTAGGGTTAGAATTAGGCTTTTGGGTAAAATTAGTGTTTCGGGTCAAAATTAGGGTTCTGGGTCAAATTTAGGTTCATGTTCCAAATTAGGGTTTAGGGTGTGAATTAGGGTTTTGAAATTAAAGTAGTGTTTTGTATCAAAATAGGGTTAGAATTAGTGTTATGGGGCAAAATTAGGGATTTCGGATAAAATTAGTGTATTGGATCAAAATTAGGGTTTAGGGTTTGAATTAGGGTTTTGAGATTAAAATAGGTTTTTGGGTCAAAAATAGCGTTAAAATTAGGGTTTTGGGTTAAAATTTAGGGTTTCGGGTCAAAATTAGGGTTCTGAATCAAAATTAGGGTTTAGGGTTTGAATTAGGGTTAGAATTAGGCTTTTGGGTATAATTAGGGTTTCTGTTCAAAATTAGGGTTCGGGGTCAAATTTGGGGTTTAGGGTCCAAATTAGGGTTTTGGGTTTTAATTAGTTTTTGAGTTTAAAATTGGGTTTTGGTTCAAAAATAGCTTTAGAATTAGTGTTTTGGGTTAAAATTAGGGTTTGGGAAAAAATAGGGTTCTGGGTCAAATTTAAGGTTTAGTATCAAAATTAGGTTTTGAGTTTAAAATAGGTTTTGGGTCAAAAATTGGGTTAGAATTTTGGTTTTGGGTTAAAATTAGGCCTCAAGTTAAAATTAAGGTTTTGGGTCAAAATTAGGTTTTTGGTTCAAATTAGGTTTAGGGTTTGAATTTGGGTTTTGAGTTAAAGATATGTTTTTGGGGCAAAAATAGGGTTAGAATTAGGTTTTGGGTTACAATTAGGTTCTGTGTCCAAATTAGGGCTTAGGGTTAGAATTTGGGATAGAATTAGGATTTTGGGTAAAATTAGGTTTCAGTCAAAATTAGGGTTCGGGGTCAAAATTAGGATTTAGGGTTTGTATTAGGGTTAGAATTAGGTCTTAGGTAAAATTAGGTTTTGGGTCAAAATTAGGGTTCTGGGTCAATTTTAGGTTTAGGGTCCAAATTAGGGTTTAGGGTTTGAATTGGGTTTTGAGTTTAAAATAGGGTTTTGTGTCAAAAATAGGGTTAGAATTAGGTTTTGGGTTAAAATTAGGTTTGGGTCAAAATTAGGTTCGAGGTCGATTTTGGTTTAGGGTTTGAAATAGGGTTTTGAGTTTAAAATAGGTTTTGGGTCAAAAATAGGTAAGAATTAGGGTTTTGCATTAAAATTAGGGTTACAGTCAAAATTAGGTTTTTGTGTCAAATTTGGGTTTAGGGTCAAAATTAGGGTTTACGGTTTGAAGTAGGGTTTTGAGTTAAAAATAGGGTTAGAATTAGGGTTTTGGGTCAACTGGGTTTTGGGTCCAAATTTGGGTTTTGGGTCAAAATTAGGTTTAGGGTTTGAATTAAGGTTTTGAGTTAAAAATAGGTTTTGGTAAAAATATGGTTAGAATTAGGTTTTGGTCAAAATTAGGTTTTGGTCAAAATTAGGTTTTGGTACAAATTAGGTTTAGGGTTTGAATTAGGTTTTGAGTCAAATTAGGGTGGTCAAATTAGGTTTAGGTTTGAAATAGGGTTAGAATTAGGTTTTAGGTCAAAATTAAGGCTTTGGGTTAAAATTAGGTTTGGTCAAACATAGGTTTAGGGTTTGAATTAAGGTTTGAGTTAAAAATAGGGTGATCAAAAATAAGGTTAGAATTACTTTTGGGATTAAATTAGGTTCGAGTCAAAATAAGGTTTTGGCTCAAACGGCTTATGGCTAGGTTTAGGGCCTGAAATAGGGTTTGAGATAAATTAGGGGTAAAATTAGGGCTGAGGTAGGCTTAGGCCAGGCGGGTAGCTTGAGCTAAAATGCTGGTTTATGGTCAAAGTTAGGGTTTAGGGCCTGAAATAGGGTTTGAGTTTAAAATAGTTTCAAATAGGTTAGAATTAGAAATAGGTTTGTTAAAATTATGTTTGGCTTAAAATTAGGGTTCTGTTAAAATTAGGTTCGGGTCAAAATTAGGTTTAGGTGTGAATTAGGTTAGAATTAGGCTTGGGTAAAATTAGGGTTGGTCAAAATTAGGTCGGCAAATTCAAGGTTTAGGGTCCAAATGGTTAGGTTTGAATTTGGGTTTTGAGTTTAAAATAGGGTTTTGGGTCAAAACAGGTAAGAATTAGGTTTGGGTCAAAATTAGGCATCAGTTACAAATAGGTTTTATGTTAAATTTAGTGTCGAGGATCAAAATTAGGTTTAGGGTTTGAATTAGGGTTTTGAGTTTAAAATAGGTTTTGGGTCAAAATAGTTAAAATTAGGTTCCGGGTCAAAATTAGGGTTTAGGTTTGAATTAGGTTAGAATTAGGCTTTTGGGTAAAATTAGTGTTTTGGGTCAAAATTAGGTTCGGGTCAAATTTAGGTTCAGGGTCCAAATTAGGTTTAGGGTTTGAATTAGGGTTTTGAATTTAAAGTAGTGTTTTGGATCAAAATAGGTTAGAATTAGGTTTTGGGTCAAAATTAGGCTTTGAGTTAAAATTAGTGTTTTGGATCAAAATTAGGGTTTAGGTTTGAATTAGGTTTTGAGATTAAAATAGGTTTTTGGGTCAAAAATAGCGTTAAAATTAGGGTTTTGGGTTAAAATTTAGGTTTCGGTCAAAATTAGGTTCAATCAAAATTAGGGTTTAGGGTTTGAATTAGGTTAGAATTAGGCTTTTGGGTAGAATTAGGTTTCGGTCAAAATTAGGGTTGGGGTCAAATTTGGGGTTTAGGTCCAAATTAGGGTTTTGGGTTTGAATTAGGTTTTGAGTTTAAAATAGGGTTTTGGGTCAAAAATAGCTTTAGAATTAGGGTTTTGGGTTAAAATTAGGTTTGGGAAAAATAGGGTCCCGGGTCAAATTTAAGGTTTAGGATCAAAATTAGGTTTTGAGTTTAAAATAGGGTTTTGGGTCAAATTGTTAGAATTTTGGTTTTGGGTTAAAATTAGTGTCGGTTAAAATTAAGGTTTTGGGTCAAAATTAGGTTTTGGTTCAAATTAGGTTTAGGGTTTGAATTAGGTTTTGAGTTAAAGATATGTTTTGGGGCAAAAATAGGGTTAGAATTAGGGTTTTGGGTTACAATTAGGTTCGTGTCCAAATTAGGGCTTAGGTTAGAATTTGGGATAGAATTAGGATTTTGGGTAAAATTAGGGTTTCAGTCAAAATTAGGGTTCTGGGTCAAAATTAGGATTTAGGGTTTGTATTAGGGTTAGAATTAGGTCGTTAGGTAAAATTAGGTTTTGGGTCAAAATTAGGTTCTGGGTCAATATTAGGGTTTTTGGTCCAAATTAGGGTTTAGGGTTTGAATTGGGTTTTGAGTTTAAAATAGGTTTTGTGTCAAAAATAGGGTTAGAATTAGGTTTTGGGTTAAAATTAGGGTTTGGGTCAAAAATTAGGTTCGAGGTCAGATTTGGTTTAGGGTTTGAAATAGGTTTTGAGTTTAAAATAGGTTTTGGGTCAAAATAGGTAAGAATTAGGGTTTTGCATTAAAATTAGGGTTACAAGGTCAAAATTAGGTTTTTGTGTCAAATTTGGGTTTAGGGTCAAAATTAGGGTTTACGGTTTGAAGTAGGGTTTTGAGTTAAAAATAGGGTTAGAATTAGGGTTTTGGGTCAAAATTGTTTGGGTCCAAATTTGGGTTTTGGGTCAAAATTAGGGTTAGGGGTTGAATTAAGGTTTTGAGTTAAAAATAGGTTTTGGGTAAAAATATGGTTAGAATTAGGGTTTTGGTCAAAATTAGGTTTTGGGTCAAAATTAGGGTTTTGGTACAAATTAGGTTTAGGGTTTGAATTAGGTTTTGAACAAATTAGGTTTTGGTAAAATTAGGTTTAGGGTTTGAAATAGGTTAGAATTAGGTTTTAGGTCAAAATTAAGCTTTGGGTTAAAATTAGGTTTTGGGTCAAACATAGGGTTTAGGGTTTGAATTAAGGTTTTGAGTTAAAAATAGGGTGGTCAAAAATAAGGTTAGAATTAGTTTTGGGATTAAATTAGGTTTAGTCAAAATAAGGTTTTTGGTCAAAATTTGGGTTTATGGTCAATTAGGGTTTAGGGTTTGAAATAGGTTTTGAGATTAATAGTTGTCAAATGTTTGGTTAGGTTTGGTAGTTATGGCGAGGGCTTAGGGTTTGAGTTAAAGCAATGTTTGGTTTATGGTCAATTAGGTTTAGGGTTAAAATAGGTTTTGAGTTTAAAATAGGTTTTGGTCAAATAGGTTAGAATTAGGTTTGATCAAAATTAGGCTTTGGTTAAAATTATGGTTTTGGTTTAAAATTAGGTTTGGTTAAAATTAGGTTGGGTCAAAATTAGGTTTAGGTGTGAATTAGGTTAGAATTAGGCTTTTGGGTAAAATTAGGTTTTGGGTCAAAATTAGGTTCGGGTCAAAGGTAGGTCTTAGGTTTAGGTCCGAATTTGGGTTTTGAGTTTAAAATAGGTTTGGGTCAAAATAGGGTAAGAATTAGGGTTTTGGTCAAAATTAGGGCATGGGTTACAAATAGGGTTTTATGTTAAATTTAGTGTTGAGGATCAAAATTAGGTTTAGGGTTTGAATTAGGGTTTTGAGTTTAAAATAGGTTTTTGGGTCAAAAATAGCGTTAAAATTAGGTTCCGGGTCAAAATTAGGTTTAGGGTTTGAATTAGGTTAGAATTAGGCTTTTGGGTAAAATTAGTGTTTCGGGTCAAAATTAGGGTACTGGGTCAAAATTAGGTTCAGGGTCCAAATTAGGGTTTAGGGTTTGAATTAGGGTTTTGAATTTAAAGTAGTGTTTTGGATCAAAATAGGTTAGAATTAGGTTTTGGGTCAAAATTAGGGCTTTGGGTTAAAATTAGTGTTTTGGATCAAAATTAGGTTTAGGTTTGAATTAGGTTTTGAGATTAAAATAGGTTTTTGGGTCAAAAATAGCGTTAAAATTAGGGTTTTGGGTTAAAATTTAGGGTTTCGGGTCAAAATTAGGGTTCTGAATCAAAATTAGGGTTTAGGGTTTGAATTAGGGTGAGAATTAGGCTTTTGGGCAGAATTAGGGTTTCGGTCAAAATTAGGTTCTGGTCAAATTTGGGGTTTAGGGTCCAAATTAGGTTTTGGGTTTGAATTAGGTTTTGAGTTTAAAATAGGTTTTGGGTCAAAAATAGCTTTAGAATTAGGGTTTTGGGTTAAAATTAGGTTTTGGGAAAAATAGGGTTCTGGGTCAAATTTAAGGTTTAGGATCAAAATTAGGGTTTTGAGTTTAAAATAGGTTTTGGGTCAAAAATTGGGTTAGAATTTTGGTTTTGGGTTAAAATTAGGCCTGGGTTAAAATTAAGGTTTTGGGTCAAAATTAGGTTTTTGGTTCAAATTAGGGTTTAGGGTTTGAATTAGGGTTTTGAGTTAAAGATATGTTTTGGGGCAAAAATAGGGTTAGAATTAGGGTTTTGGGTTACAATTAGGGTTCTGTGTCCAAATTAGGGCTTAGGGTTAGAATTGGGATAGAATTAGGATTTTGGGTAAAATTAGGTTTCAGTCAAAATTAGGGTCTGGGTCAAAATTAGGATTTAGGGTTTGTATTAGGGTTAGAATTAGGTCATAGGGTAAAATTAGGGTTTTGGGTCAAAATTAGGTTCTGGGTCAATTTTGGGTTTAGGGTCCAAATTAGGGTTTAGGGTTTGAATTGGGTTTTGAGTTTAAAATAGGGTTTTGTGTCAAAAATAGGTTAGAATTAGGGTTTTGGGTTAAAATTAGGGTTTCTGTCAAAATTAGGTTCGAGGTCGTTCTGGTTTAGGGTTTGAAATAGGGTTTTGAGTTTAAAATAGGTTTTGGGTCAAAATAGGGTAAGAATTAGGTTTTGCATTAAAATTAGTACGTCAAAATTAGGTTTTTGTGTCAAATTTGGGTTTAGGGTCAAAATTAGGGTTTGACTCTAGAAGTAGGGTTTTGAGTTAAAAATAGGGTTAGAATTAGGTTTTGGGTCAAAATTAGGTTTTGGGTCCAAATTTGGGTTTTGGGTCAAATATTTAGGGTTTAGGGTTTGAATTAGGTTTTGAGTTAAAAATAGGTTTTGGGTCAAAAATATGGTTAGAATTAGGTTTTTGGTCAAAATTAGGTTTGGGTCAAAATTAGGTTTTGGTACAAATTAGGGTTTAGGGTTTGAATTAGGTTTTGAATCAAATTAGGTTTTGGGTCAAAATTAGGGTTTAGGGTTTGAAATAGGTTAGAATTAGGTTTTAGGTCAAAATTAAGGCTTTGGGTTAAAATTAGGGTTTGGGTCAAACATAGGGTTTAGGGTTTGAATTAAGGTTTTGAGTTAAAAATAGGGTTTGAATCAAAAATAAGGTTAGAATTATTAGCTTTAGGATCAAATTAGGTTTCGAGTCAAAATAAGGTTTTTGGTTCAAATTTTGGGTTTATGGTCAAAGTTAGGGTTTAGGGTTTGAAATAGGTTTTGAGATTAAATTAGGTTTTGGGTAAAAATTAGGGCTTGTTTTAGTTTTAGGGTTTATGGTCAAATTAGGTTTAGGGTTTTGAGTTTAAAGCAATGTTTTGGGTTTATGGTCAAAATTAGGCTTAGGGTTTGAAATAGGGTTTTGAGTTTAAAAATAGGTTTTTGGGTCAAATAGGTTAGAATTAGGCTGTTTTCAAAATTAGGGCTTTGGGTTAAAATTATGGTTTTGGTTTAAAATTAGGGTTTTGGTTAAAATTAGGTTCGGGTCAAAATTAGGTTTAGGTGTGAATTAGGTTAGAATTAGGGCTTTGGGTAAAATTAGGTTTTGGGTCAAAATTAGGGTCTCGGGTCAAATTCAAGGTTTAGGGTCCAAATTAGGTTTAGGGTTTGAATTTGGGTTTTGAGTTTAAAATAGGTTTTGGGTCAAAACAGGTAAGAATTAGGTTTTGGGTCAAAATTAGGGCATCGGTTACAAATAGGTTTTATGTTAAATTTAGTGTCGAGGATCAAAATTAGGTTTAGGGTTTGAATTAGGTTTTGAGTTTAAAATAGGTTTTTGGGTCAAAAATAGGTAAAATTAGGTTTGGGTCAAAATTAGGTTTAGGTTTGAATTAGGTTAGAATTAGGCTTTGGGTAAAATTAGTGTTTTGGTCAAAATTAGGGTTGGGTCAAAATTAGGTGGTTGGGTCCAAATTAGGGTTTAGGGTTTGAATTAGGTTTTAAATTTAAAGTAGTGTTTTGGATCAAAATAGGGTTAGAATTAGGGTTTTGGGTCAAAATTAGGGCTTTGGGTTAAAATTAGTGTTTTGGATCAAAATTAGGTTTAGGGTTTGAATTAGGGTTTTGAGATTAAAATAGGTTTTGGGTCAAAAATAGCGTTAAAATTAGGGTTTTGGGTTAAAATTTAGGTTTCGGTCAAAATTAGGTTCAATCAAAATTAGGTTTAGGGTTTGAATTAGGTTAGAATTAGGCTTTTGGGTAGAATTAGGTTTGGTCAAAATTAGGGTTTGGGTCAAAATTGGGGTTTAGGGTCCAAATTAGGTTTTGGGTTTGAATTAGGTTTTGAGTTTAAAATAGGGTTTGGGTCAAAAATAGCTTTAGAATTAGGGTTTTGAGTTAAAATTAGGTTTGGGAAAATTTAGGTTCTGGGTCAAATTTAAGGTTTAGGATCAAAATTAGGTTTTGAGTTTAAAATAGGGTTTTGGGTCAAAAATTAGAATTTGGTTTTGGGTTAAAATTAGGGTTTTGGGTTAAAATTAGGGTTTGGGTCAAAATTAGGTTTAGTATCAAAATTGTGGTTTAGGGCCTGAATTAGGTTTTGAGTTAAAGATAGGTTTTGGGCAAAAATAGCTAGAATTAGGTTTTTAGGTTAAATTAGGGTTTGTGTTCAAATTAGCGGGAGGTTAGTTAAAATTAGTGTTTAGGTCAAAATTAGGGTTTAGGGTCAAATTAGGGTTTTCAAATTAGATTTAGGGTTTATTAGGGTTAGAAAAAATAGTTAGGTAAAATTAGGTTTTGGGTCAAAATTAGGGGTTGGGGTCAATTTAGGGTTTAGGGTCCAAATTAGGTTTAGGTTTGAATTAGGTTTTGAGTTTAAAATAGGGTTTTGTGTCAAAAATAGGTTAGAATTAGGGTTTTGGGTTAAAATTAGGTTTCTGGGTCAAAATTAGGGTTCTAGGTCAAATTTGGGTTTAGGTTGAAATAAGGTTTTGATTTAAAATAGGTTTGGGTCAAAATAGGTTAAGAATTATTAAAATTTTGGTCAAAATTAGGTTTTGGGTCAATTGTGGTTTAGGGTCAAAATTAGGGTTTTGGGTCAAAATTAGGTTTAGGGGTTTGAATTAGGGTTTGAGTTAAAAATAGGGTTTGGGTCAAAAATAGGTTTAGAATTAGGTTTTGGGTCAAAATTAGGGTTTAGGTCAAAATTAGGTTTTGAGTCAAAATTAGGGTTTGGGTAAAATTAGGGTGGTTAGAATTAGGGTTTAGGTCAAAAATTAGGTTTCCAGTCAAAATTAGGTTTAGGGTCAAATTTGGAGTTTAGGGTCCAAATTAGGGTTTTGAGTCAAAAATTAGGGTTTTGGGTCAAAATTAGGGTTTTAGTTATTAGTTATGGTTAGAATTGAGGTTTTAGGTCAAAATTAAGGTTTTGGGTTAAAATTAGGTTTTGGGTCAAATTTAGGTTTAGGGTTTGAATTAGGTTTGAGTTAAAATAGGGTTTGGGTCAAAAATAAGGTAAGAATTATGGTTTTAGGTTAAATTGGTTTAGGGTCAAAATTAGGTTTTGGGTCAAATTTGGGTTTATGGTCAAAATTAGGTTTAGGGTTTGAAATAGGTTTTGAGATTAAAATAGGTTTTGGGTCAAAAGTAGGTTAGAATTAGGGTTTATGTCAAATTAGGCTTCTGGGTTAAAATTATGGTTTTGGTTTAAAATTAGGTTTCAGTTTAAAATTAGGTCTTGGGTCAAAATTAGGTTTAGGGTGTGAATTAGGTTAGAATTAGGCTTTGGGCAAAATTAGGTTTTCGGGTCAAAATTAGGGTTTAGGGTCAAATTAGGGTTTAGGTCCAAATTTGGGTTTTGAGTTTAAAATAGGGTTTTTGGTCAAAAATAGTAAGAATTAGGTTTTTGGGTCAAAATTAGAGGATCGGGTTACAATTAGGGTTTTATGTTAAATTTAGTGTTTTGAGGATTAAAATTAGGTTTAGGGTCAAAAT
>JAUPTC010001062.1:0-29837 GCA_030762895.1 Sophora flavescens
AGGGGCTGATGTGACGACGGTGGAAAGCTCTCATGGAGTTTCTTCTCTCCTCTTCTCCTATTTCTCTGGTTTTGGCTTTCTCTGTAATTATGAGTAGCTAATCCCCGTTTGTTGGGATTAGATGTAACTAAACTAAACTTCATGTATTTATCTTGACTGATTAATCTATGTTTATTGATGCGTTATTTTTTTAAGATATAAATATAATTAAAGGCAAGTGCACCTCGTCGCAATCAAGTAATACGGTGGTGAGACCGGTTATCGTATCCACAGGGATTGGATGTCAATTACCAATTCGCAAATTCAACAACTATTTAGACTTAACTAAAGTGTGAGGGATTAAAACAGAAAATAAAGAAAGCAAAACAATATTTTTGGTCTTTTGGGAATTATATCGAACACTTGGAAGGCAAACAGAGATATGGCTAAGATTGTTAGGGTTAGACTACACTAATCCTCCCTTAGTTGCAATGAAATGGTTATCAACACAAGTCCTAATTCAATTATGCCAATCAAGCCTTTTCTAAAATACTCAAGCCTAATTCCTTAGGTGCATTGAGCCTAAAACCCCAAATTAAACCCTAATTCCTTAGGTGGATTAACTCGAGATTTTGCATTAAGTCAAGACTTATAAGATTGCAAGCATTCAACACCTATTCCTAGATTCTTGAACTACTTGGCATATGATTCATGAGCATGCCTTAATACCAACCTTCCAGTCATCTATCAAAGCAACAAATCATTCCTATGGGTAGCTAATCCAAGGAAAGCATTAAACACAGAATCACATACTCATACGAAATAGAAACTTGTATTAAAACAACCACATCACAATACAACTAAGTTTAGAAAAGTTACATCTAACCCCAACAATGGGGAATTAACTACTCATGATAAGGAAATACAAAATAAGATGAGAAAAGGGATGGAGAACACTCATAGACAAGCTTCCTCCAATCTTCTCCCCATCCAAGAGCAGAGAAAACGCCCCCCTTTTTGGGTAGAAACCCTCTCCAGCCGCCAGCCTCAGCCTGCCTCCAAGTGCAGATTATTTTAGGTTAGAAGTTAGTCCCATTTTCTGTCTGCTGTGCTGTTATTTATAGGTCCGTCGCCCGTCACGGCCGTGATGGCCATCACGGCCAGGCCGTGATGGTCTCTGACTTGGGCGAATTTGCACAAAATGGTCACTCGCGAGGCGAGCCCTTTGTTCGCGACGTGAATCCTAAGTCACGGCCGTGATGGACATCACGGCCAGGCCGATGACGCCTCTCGACTTTTGCCTTTTGCTCGCTTTATCACGGCCGTGATGGTCATCACGGCCAGCCGTGATAGGCTCTGTTTGGCTATATTCTTCACTTTTCTAGCTCTTTTTCATCCAAGCTCCACCAAGGCTGATTTCCGGGCATTTTTCCACTAAATCCTGCAAAACAACACCACGTAAACCACCTCATCCGGTCCAAAGGAAAAACTATACAAAATCAACACTAATTTGGCCTAACTATATGCAAATGCATGCCGAAATGTACATAAAAAATGAGGTAAAATCACACTCATCAAATCACCCCAAGCTTAAGACTTTGCTTGTCCTCAAGCAAAAACTAAGGCAAAAGAGATAAACAGTCAAAGCATGGATAGTGAACCAAGAACCCGAGTAAAATGATCCAAGCAACAGGCAATTCAAACAATTCAGCAAGAGACAATCAATTCAAGTCCAATTAGGGGCTTAAGCTTCCTAGACTCACATTCTCACCGATTGGGCACTCTTGCTCACTTGAAGCTCACCCCAAGCTTGTTTACTTGCTTGGCTCTCTTTCTTGCCTCACTCACTCAAGTGTTCAAGTATATATAACAATTCGCTCCATTTTCCTCAAGGAATGATTCCTACCATATGCTTGACTATCAACCAAATCTCCACTATATTTATGAAAACACCTAAGAATCAAGAGGTCTTTATTTGGTTGTAACGTGGCCATGGGATTAATCTTTAGGTGGGGATAACAAGAAAGGGATATTTCAAAAAGCTAAACCAAGTATCAAACATTTCAACACAAGAAACCTTCTAAAATACCTTCTTGGGTTTTCAATACATTTTTCCACCCTTCTTTTCTTTCTTTTTCTTTTTATTATTTTTTGTCATCCCCTTCTCTATTTATTTTTCTTTTCTTTTCTCTTTTTTTTTTCTTTTTCTTTTATTTGGAGAAGGGGAAATTTTTCAAATCAAGATTTTTTTATTATTATTATTTTTTTTCTGATTCTTTTCCCAAACTTTCAACTACCTTTTTCACCCTTTTTGTGATACTTTAGAAGGTCCCTTATCAAGTATATGTATCCAAATTTTTCAGGGTACCAAGAAAAGCATTTTATTCATTTTGGCTCAAAATTGGGCAACTAAGGGTAGCATTTACACATTCAAAGCCTGGAAGGCCGGAAAAATACCTATTGCCTCAATCATTTTCAAAAATGTTTCCAAAAATTTTCTAAGCTTCAAAATGGTTTTAAGTCAAGTTCTAGAGAAAACAAACCAAGAGGAATAACACTCTACACAAAGAATGGGGGCAGATTTAGTGAGTACCCCCTAATGGCTCAAAAGCTCACATTTATCAGTTCAAGAACCAGTGAAGAACACAAGTCTAAAGAAACATATGCTAATCATCAACTATCCAAGATCATCTCAAGCATATTCATTTGCAGCCATATCACAAGAATAAACAGAATTGGGTTCAAAAATCCACTATCACAATTTAATTGGCACTTAGCTCTCACAATCATAAGCTCAATCAAAGCAAGGGCAATCAATTCATGTGATCATGCAAGACTAAACCTATATGAATGCAATATTTACAATGCAAGATATGAACATATGCAAAATACCCCTACCCCAAGCTTAAAGATTTACATTGTCCCCAATGTAAACAATCAAGTTGGAGAGGAGAGAAAAATAAAATAAAGCAAAAAAATTGGAACGGCTTACCGAGGCGGTGGCAGGGTGTTGGCTCACATGCTTTTTGGCTCTGTTTCTCCTCGCTCTTTTTCTCCTTCCTTTATTCAAAATCCGAAGACACTTAACAAAATTATTAACAAACCTCTTGAGCTTCTCAAATTATTCAAGAGGTTAAAGCAAAAACAAAATTAACTAAAGAGAAGGGTTAAGAAAAGTTGGGTTGCCTCCCAATAAGCGCTTCTTTAACGTCACTAGCTTGACTTATTAAGAAGCATCCACCTGGATCCCATAACCTGTGGTATAAGGACCAAGGGATGCTAACCATGTGAGATCCTTCACCTGGATCCCACGGTTTGCAGCAAAAATATGGGAGTGAGCGCTTGAAAATCATGGTGACCTCACCAAATGTGGCGAACTTCCCACTCCCTCTTGGGTCAGAATTGACCCCTTCATCCACAAAATCTTCCCAATAAAAGTGGGGTTCAACCTCAGGTAGAGGCATGAACTCCATTGTTGACTGCTTTAAAATATGAGGTGGCAAACAAATCGAGAGGATCATTGGTGCTGTTCTGGCTTCTGTACCATCTTCACTCTCAGCATCGCCAAATCCATCACCTTCCAAATATGCAGAAATCTCCGCACAAACCACACAAGTGTTTCTCCCATCACATTCCACACATGCATTGGAACTAATAGCATCATCTAATTCCAAAAGTTTTTCATCATCCCCAAGCATGGTGAAATAGATGTCCTCCAATTGCCTCTTCCTTTCAGGCTCTTTAGTCAAGGGTTCAATGGGGGGTGGTGCAACTATGTTCTCCAAAACAGGGTCTTCACTTCTTGACTCGGTTGCTCCCACTTCTTCTTCTTCCTCCTCATCCATCATTGCATCATTTTCATCATCATCCATCAAGTCCTCATTTGGCATTTTGGATAGTAGGTTAGAGAGTTCCTCAATCACGTGCCCGAGACTTCGAATGGCATCTTCTTGATTCTTTAATTCTTCCATTGTTGTTGCCATGAAGTTCTCCAAAACGGCCTCTAAGTGAGGTTGACTATCCCGGGATAGGTTGCTCAACCTCGACCGGGAATGCGGATTTGAAGTTCTCCCAAGCAACTTCCAATGGGGATGGCTCATCATACCAAGGTGTGGAAGATTCCCAATGTTCCCCTTCATCCATCAAAGTATTGTTTGGAGGGTTCCCCCACCATGGAGTAGAAGTGTTGGGAAATTGATTTCCCCATTCAGAACAACCTACCATTGGTGGAGGAGAGATTTGTGCCCTTGATGCTCATTACTCACTTGTTGGATTTTTACGGCTAATTGCAAAGCATATCTACCCCTTGTTGCAACTCCGGATATCTCCATTCGTGCATCAGGTGGTTGATACCAATTGTAGTCCATGATCCTATCTAATCAATTTTTTCACCTCACAAATAATTAAGCCCAAGATCAAAGAAACAAAAAAACAAATATATACAAAACTAACAAAAGAAAGATATCAAATATATACAGAAAAATAAAATAAAAAAAATGTCTAAACTAGTTGTCTCATTTGTTACTACTGATATTGACAAAACCAATCCCCGGCAACGGCGCCAAAAACTTGATGCGTTATTTTTTTAAGATATAAATATAATTAAAGGCAAGTGCACCTCGTCGCAATCAAGTAATACGGTGGTGAGACCGGTTATCGTATCCACAGGGATTGGATGTCAATTACCAATTCGCAAATTCAACAACTATTTAGACTTAACTAAAGTGTGAGGGATTAAAACAGAAAATAAAGAAAGCAAAACAATATTTTTGGTCTTTTGGGAATTATATCGAACACTTGGAAGGCAAACAGAGATATGGCTAAGATTGTTAGGGTTAGACTACACTAATCCTCCCTTAGTTGCAATGAAATGGTTATCAACACAAGTCCTAATTCAATTATGCCAATCAAGCCTTTTCTAAAATACTCAAGCCTAATTCCTTAGGTGCATTGAGCCTAAAACCCCAAATTAAACCCTAATTCCTTAGGTGGATTAACCTGAGATTTTGCATTAAGTCAAGACTTATAAGATTGCAAGCATTCAACACCTATTCCTAGATTCTTGAACTACTTGGCATATGATTCATGAGCATGCCTTAATACCAACCTTCCAGGTCATCTATCAAAGCAACAAATCATTCCTATGGGTAGCTAATCCAAGGAAAGCATTAAACACAGAATCACATACTCATACGAAATAGAAACTTGTATTAAAACAACCACATCACAATACAACTAAGTTTAGAAAAGTTACATCTAACCCCAACAATGGGGAATTAACTACTCATGATAAGGAAATACAAAATAAGATGAGAAAAGGGATGGAGAACACTCATAGACAAGCTTCCTCCAATCTTCTCCCCATCCAAGAGCAGAAAACGCCCCCTTTTTGGGTAGAAACCCTCTCCACTCGCTTCACCCTTTTTGCCTCCAAGTGCAGATTATTTTAGGTTAGAAGTTAGTCCCATTTTCTGTCTTTGTCTTGTTATTTATAGGTCCGGCGCCCGGCCCGGCCGTGATGGCCAGCACGGCCAGGCCGTGATGGTCTCTGACTTGGGCGAATTTGCACAAAATGGTCACTCGCGAGGCGAGCCCTTTGGTCGCGACGCGAATCCTAAGTCACGGCCATGATGGACATCACGGCCAGGCCGTGACGTGATCTCGACTTTTGCCTTTTGCTCGCTTTATCACGGTAGTGATGGTCATCACGGCCAGGCCGTGATAGGCCTGTTTGGCTATATTCTTCACTTTTCTAGCTCTTTTTCATCCAAGCTCCACCAAGGCTGATTTCTCGGGCATTTTTCCACTAAATCCTGCAAAACAACAACACACAGAAACCACCTCATCCGTTCCAAAGGAAAAACTATACAAAATCAACACTAATTTGGCCTAACTATATGCAAATGCATGCCGAAATGTACATAAAAAATGAGGTAAAATCACACTCATCAAATCACCCCAAGCTTAAGACTTTGCTTGTCCTCAAGCAAAAACTAAGGCCAAAAGAGATAAACAGTCAAAGCATGGATAGTGAACCAAGAACCCGAGTAAAATGATCCAAGCAACAGGCAATTCAAACAATTCAGCAAGAGACAATCAATTCAAGTCCAATTAGGGGCTTAAGCTTCCTAGACTCACATTCTCACTGATTCGGGCACTCTTGCTCACTTGAAGCTCACCCCAAGCTTGTTTACTTGCTTGGCTCTCTTTCTTGCCTCACTCACTCAAGTGTTCAAGTATATATAACAATTCGCTCCATTTTCCTCAAGGAATGATTCCTACCATATGCTTGACTATCAACCAAATCTCCACTATATTTATGAAAACACCTAAGAATCAAGAGGTCTTTATTTGGTTGTAACGTGGCCATGGGATTAATCTTTAGGTGGGGATAACAAGAAAGGGATATTTCAAAAAGCTAAACCAAGTATCAAACATTTCAACACAAGAAACCTTCTAAAATACCTTCTTGGGTTTTCAATACATTTTTCCACCCTTCTTTTCTTTCTTTTTCTTTTTATTATTTTTTGTCATCCCCTTCTCTATTTATTTTTCTTTTCTTTTCTCTTTTTTTTTTCTTTTTCTTTTATTTGGAGAAGGGGAAATTTTTCAAATCAAGATTTTTTTTTATTTTTTTTTCTTATTATTTTCCCAAACTTTCAACTACCTTTTTCACCCTTTTTGTGATACTTTAGAAGGTCCCTTATCAAGTATATGTATCCAAATTTTTCAGGGTACCAAGAAAAGCATTTTATTCATTTTGGCTCAAAATTGGGCAACTAAGGGTAGCATTTACACATTCAAAGCTCAGAAGGCCAGAAAAATACCTATTGCCTCAATCATTTTCAAAAATGTTTCCAAAAATTTTCTAAGCTTCAAAATGGTTTTAAGTCAAGTTCTAGAGAAAACAAACCAAGAGGAATAACACTCTACACAAAGAATGGGGGCAGATTTAGTGAGTACCCCCTAATGGCTCAAAAGCTCACATTTATCAGTTCAAGAACCAGTGAAGAACACAAGTCTAAAGAAACATATGCTAATCATCAACTATCCAAGATCATCTCAAGCATATTCATTTGCAGCCATATCACAAGAATAAACAGAATTGGGTTCAAAATCCACTATCACAATTTAATTGGCACTTAGCTCTCACAATCATAAGCTCAATCAAAGCAAGGGCAATCAATTCATGTGATCATGCAAGACTAAACCTATATGAATGCAATATTTACAATGCAAGATATGAACATATGCAAAATACCCCTACCCCAAGCTTAAAGATTTACATTGTCCCCAATGTAAACAATCAAGTTGGAGAGGAGAGAAAAATAAAATAAAGCAAAAAAATTGGAACGACTTCATCGAGGCGGTAGCGGGTGTTGGCTCACATGCTTTTTGGCTCTGTTTCTCCCCGCTCTTTTTCTCCTTCCTTTATTCAAAATCTAAGACACTTAACAAAATTATTAACAAACCTCTTGAGCTTCTCAAATTATTCAAGAGGTTAAAGCAAAAACAAAATTAACTAAAGAGAAGGGTTAAGAAAAGTTGGGTTTGCCTCCCAATAAGCGCTTCTTTAACGTCACTAGCTTGACTTATTAAGAAGCATCCACCTGGATCCCATAACCTCGTGGTATAAGGACCAAGGGATGCTAACCATGTGAGATCCTTCACCTGGATCCCACGGTTTGCAAAAAAATATGGGAGTGAGCGCTTGAAAATCATGGTGACCTCACCAAATGTGGCGAACTTCCCACTCCCTCTTGGGTCGAATTGACCCCTTCATCCACAAAATCTTCCCAATAAAAGTGGGGTTCAACCTCGGGTAGAGGCATGAACTCCATTGTTGACTCGCTTTAAAATATGAGGTGGCAAACAAATCGAGAGGATCATTGGTGCTTGTTACGCTTCGTACCATCTTCACTCTCAAAGATCGCCAAATCCATCACCTTCCAAATATGCAGAAATCTCCGCACAAACCACACAAGTGTTTCTCCCATCACATTCCCACATGCATTGGAACTAATAGCATCATCTAATTCCAAAAGTTTTTCATCATCCCCAAGCATGGTGAAATAGATGTCCTCCAATTGCCTCTTCCTTTCGTGCTCTTTAGTCAAGGGTTCAATGGGGGTGGTGCAACTATGTTCTCCAAAAACAGGGTCTTCACTTCTTGACTCGGTTGCTCCACTTCTTCTTCTTCCTCCTCATCCATCATTGCATCATTTTCATCATCATCCATCAAGTCCTCATTTGGCATTTTGGATAGTAGGTTAGAGAGTTCCTCAATACGCACCCCGAGACTTGAATGGCATCTTCTTGATTCTTTAATTCTTCCATTGTTGTTGCCATGAAGTTCTCCAAAACGGCCTCTCTAAGTGAGGTTGACTATCCGGGATAGGTTGCTCAACCTCGACTGGGAATGCGGATTTGAAGTTCTCCCAAGCAACTTCCAATGGGGATGGCTCATCATACCAAGGTGTGGAAGATTCCCAATGTTCCCCTTCATCCATCAAAGTATTGTTTGGAGGGTTCCCCCACCATGGAGTAGAAGTGTTGGGAAATTGATTTCCCATTCGGAACAACCTACCATTGGTGGAGGAGAGATTTGTGCCCCTTGACAGCTCATTACTCACTTGTTGGATTTTTACGGCTAATTGCCGCATATCTACCCGCAGAACGCAACTCGGATATCTCCATTATTCCGCATCGGTGGTTGATACCAATTGTAGTCCATGATCCTATCTAATCAATTTTTTCACCTCACAAACAATTAAGCCCAAGATCAAAGAAACACAAAAACAAATATATACAAAACTAACAAAAGAAAGATATCAAATATATACAGAAAAATAAAATAAAAAAAATGTCTAAACTAGTTGTCTCATTTGTTACTACTGATATTGACAAAACCAATCCCCGGCAACGGCGCCAAAAACTTGATGCGTTATTTTTTTAAGATATAAATATAATTAAAGGCAAGTGCACCTCGTCGCAATCAAGTAATACGGTGGTGAGACCGGTTATCGTATCCACAGGGATTGGATGTCAATTACCAATTCGCAAATTCAACAACTATTTAGACTTAACTAAAGTGTGAGGGATTAAAACAGAAAATAAAGAAAGCAAAACAATATTTTTGGTCTTTTGGGAATTATATCGAACACTTGGAAGGCAAACAGAGATATGGCTAAGATTGTTAGGGGTTAGACTACACTAATCCTCCCTTAGTTGCAATGAAATGGTTATCAACACAAGTCCTAATTCAATTATGCCAATCAAGCCTTTTCTAAAATACTCAAGCCTAATTCCTTAGGTGCATTGAGCCTAAAACCCCAAATTAAACCCTAATTCCTTAGGTGGATTAACCTGAGATTTTGCATTAAGTTAAGACTTATAAGATTGCAAGCATTCAACACCTATTCCTAGATTCTTGAACTACTTGGCATATGATTCATGAGCATGCCTTAATACCAACCTTCCAGTCATCTATCAAAGCAACAAATCATTCCTATGGGTAGCTAATCCAAGGAAAGCATTAAACACAGAATCACATACTCATACGAAATAGAAACTTGTATTAAAACAACCACATCACAATACAACTAAGTTTAGAAAAGTTACATCTAACCCCAACAATGGGGAATTAACTACTCATGATAAGGAAATACAAAATAAGATGAGAAAAGGGATGGAGAACACTCATAGACAAGCTTCCTCCAATCTTCTCCCCATCCAAGAGCAGAGAAAACGCCCCCCTTTTTGGGTAGAAACCCTCTCCCGGCCGACCAACCTCACCGCCTCCAAGTGCTGATTATTTTAGGTTAGAAGTTAGTCCCCTTTTCTGTCTGCTGTGCTGTTATTTATAGGTCCGTCGCCCGTCACGGCCGTGATGGTCTCTGACTTGGGCGAATTTGCACAAAATGGTCACTCGCGAGGCGAGCCCTTTGTTCGCGACGCGAATCCTAAGTCACGGCCGTGATGGACATCACGGCCAGGCCGTGACAGTCTCTGACTTTTGCCTTTTGCTCGCTTTATCACTAGTGCTTTCTGTTTGGCTATATTCTTCACTTTTCTAGCTCTTTTTCATCCAAGCTCCACCAAGGCTGATTTCTGGGCATTTTTCCACTAAATCCTGCAAAACAACACACAGAAACCACCTCATCCGTTCCAAAGGAAAAACTATACAAAATCAACACTAATTTGGCCTAACTATATGCAAATGCATGCCGAAATGTACATAAAAAATGAGGTAAAATCACACTCATCATTTATGTTTCTCTATTAGTGATTGATTTCCTTCGCTTAATGCCTATTGTGGCTAGCACCCCCCATGACTTGATTAGTGTTTTGTTATGCAATTGGAAAATTCGTATTAGAACCAGAACTGGAATTAATCACCTAGTAAACCTTGCATCTAGGAATGGAGTTTGGTCTACTAGTAATCGTGTAATCCCCAATCTTCATGCAAATTCATTAATCTAGGTCACCTAAGGAATTAGGGCCTATTAGTGGATTTAGGCTCTTGCCATCCGAGGAATCGGGGCTTGAGTAATTTTGTGGGTTGATTTTAATATTTGAAGCATGAATGGGAGGTATCTAGCTAGTCCTGGTAGTACATGAGGTAGAGGTTTAGTGAAATATGATCCCAACATGTCCTTTTTGCACTCCAAGCTGTCAACAAAAATACAACAAGATTTTGATTGTTTTCTTTTATTCATTTTAAATTCATATTTTAGTCTAGATAGTTGCTGAACTTGTGAACTGATAATTGACATCCAATCCTTGTGGGAACGATAAACGGTCTCACCACCGTATTACTTGCACGATCGGGTATACTTGCCCCGGATCCGTCAACAGTTGTCCGTGGTCGATGTGTTGCATACGCATTGCATCGAGCTGTTGTTGAGGATGTTCAACATAGGGGAGGTCGTCCTAGAGTACGGCAATCTGGCCATCCACGGTTGGAGTAGATTCTCCTTGCGCCCCCATGACGAGGCATCCGTTGGTTTGATGCGTTGGCTATCCAAGGAGTAGATTCTCTGACGTTGAGTAGATTCTCAATGTAGACATGTAACTCCGAAGTCGTCCATCCCGAGTTTAGTGGATCCACATGCATGGTTGGTTTAAGCGGAGTAGGACTGCATTGCCTTTGCATAGCATGCTCGATGTTAATGATGTTGATGTATGTTATATATGTTGAATGATGTATGCTACGTTGGTGTCATGCTTGTATGTTTTACTATACTTCCTACCTCCTTGCTATTATGTTTACGTGATTCTTACTCCTCATTATTTGTTTTTTGATTGGCCTAATTGGCACCTTACAGAGGATGACGAGCAGCAAGGAGAGGAGTGACTCTGAGGAGCCGCCATTCATAGTTAGGGCTTGTTTTTATGTTCAGTTAGTTAGTTTTCAGTTGTATTCCGTGGATTTATTCCGAAACGGTTATACCAGCTCTGTATGTAACATCGGGGTTAGGATAGGTTTATTTCTTTGTTATGTTAAATTGTTTTAAACTCGTTTTATTTTCCGCAATTTTGAGAACTAGTTTACGTGAACTTTTTTACTCATGGACGGACGCTTTAATTTATCTAGTATGTTCATGACTAAATTTTATTAATTGCTTATCTTAAAGTGCTTATAACATGCGGGGTAGAAGGGTGTCACATTTTTAGCCACGAAAGGTAGCAAAGCTACCGTGTTCTTCGGGAAGTTTGATGCATAAAGCTACTATGTGATTCATTTCCTGGGAATTAATTCTAAAGTTTGAAAGAAACGCTAGAAAGTCGTCACGTGGTTTTTTTTGGGCTTTTATTTTTTTTTAAAAGTAACTTAATTGCTTAAATTGTTTACATATATTATTATCATCATCATCATCATCATCATCATCAATATTGATACTATAATATAATTGGGAACTCCACTTTTACTATTTTTATAACAATCAAAACTAAAAGTTGAGTTTAACATATAGTGGACTCTTTATTTATTTTTATATATATATATATATATATATATATATATATATATATATATATACCATACTGTTTAGTATATATTATATTTTAATATCTATATATAATTTATAGTTTCAAATTTTTTTATATTATATATATATATATATATATATATATATATATATATATTCGGATACTAACTAGAGTGTGTCAGGTCGTGGACTGTTTTTAAATGTTTTATCCATGAAAGGTAGCAAGACTACTATGTTCTTCGAGAAAGTTTATGGGTATAAGTCTCGAACCAATAATTTGACGAACCCGAAAATCTGAACCGAACCAATTAAATTGTTTTTTTTTGTTAGGATCTAAACCGAATCGAATCAAACCTGATGGTCATTGATTCCGTTATCAGGTTCAAGGATTTTGGAAACGAAGCAATTACTAATATTATTATAATATAATTATAGTATAAATAATTTAAGTATTTTGTTTCAATCAATAAAATATAATGTAATTATATTTCAACATGAAAATAACCATTACAATTGAGTTTGAATTAAATATTGTAATAATTTATTTTAGAAGAAAATTTATCGGTGGGTTGCATGGATACACTACACTAATTATAATAAATCTTATTGAGTCTCATATCTTTCTCTCTTTTTTTAACGAGAGTCTCATATACATTATTAAAGCCTTGGAAAATAAAAATATTAAATCCTTAACAGACGTTTTGAAGAAAGAATGACATCATCGACTCACTACCCTATTTTCTCGTGTAGGATCACCAACCCATCTTATTTCATATAATTAGGTTGCCACGTGCAATTACAAACATGACAGATTTATGAACTCGGATTCGCTCCTGCCGCTGCACGCTCTTGATGGTCTCGCTGCACCGTTGGATCCTCCCTCCACATATCACAGCAGTCGTTGGATTTGACTGCAGGGGCACGGGACTGGATAACGGCAGGAGTGAATCCGGTTTGCAGGTTTAGAAGTCTCTCATAAGATGAAAA
Source organism: Sophora flavescens (assembly GCA_030762895.1). NCBI lineage: Eukaryota > Viridiplantae > Streptophyta > Magnoliopsida > Fabales > Fabaceae > Sophora > Sophora flavescens. Next base: position 12,957 of record JAUPTC010001062.1, read on the forward strand.
CATGAGATGAAATATTACTCAGCAACCGAATTTACTCAACATTTCCTGATCCAGTATTTCAAGTGGGTGTTTGGTTCCACTTTTTTTTTCCACATCAGACGTGCCTTTAACCCCTAAAATGTGCTTAAAGGTTGATGACCCAAGTGTTTGGCAAACAATAGACACGCGATTCTGGGACACCAAAAGCACGTTGAAGTTGAAGCAGGACAGATTAGCTTCTGGGTGATGCAAAATCGCTTTGACATCAGAGGTGGAGTTATGTTCTCAACTTTATACCCTTCCTTGTAGCTCATAAAAAACCTATCAGAAAAAAATTCATCACAACTTCATGAATCATGAGACATGCATTCAGATCCATAAAATCAAAGAAAGTTAAGGATGAAAAATCAAAGAAGGCAGATCCGAAAATCAAAGAAAAATAATTTGACATGCATCTAGTAAAATGAAAGAGGGGAAGAGGGAACCGACAACCATGGGTGGCAGAGGGGATTTGAACATAAAAGTGGAGATGGGGTGGGGACTACACCCTTGTATTTGGAGAGAAAAAAGAAATAAAGAAAGGAAATAAACAGAAGAAAAAATGGTGGTTTTTGTTATCAAAAAATAAAAAAGGGTGGTTTGGATCTAATATTTGCCACCGGTGGTTTGGAATAGAGAGATATGGAGAAAGGGAAGGAATCGTAGGGCGTGGGCTATTTCTTGTAAATAATAAGACATGTTTAACTTTCTAAAAATATTTATTTAATTATTGAAGTTTTTTTGAAAGGATTTAATTATTTAAGTTAAGATTTATATTTGTAAGAAAATTATTAAGCTTATAACGTGTATAATACTGTCATAATTTAATAAACGTATTTTATATATATATATATAAACCCATTTTGGTAATTGAACACTCAAAATCAATTTTGATTGAAATTATCCAAATAACAAGAAGTAGTAAAAATACTTTTCCGGGAAGGACATACAAACATAAATCGACTTCACTTTCAATTCATTTTAACCAAAATCAATTCTTCTCAAATCACATTTGTCAAATGTTAACCCAAATACACGTCAAGTGGATGCTATTAAAGGAAGGCCTTGTTCCTTACTCTTTACAGTCTCGCTACTTTATTTTGCCAGCAATACTAGCAGACCAGGCGATGAATTGAAGCGAGCTACTACAATCATGTGGTTAATTTCCTTATAAATGTGGGTTTTTAATGTCATAAACTGCAGTCACATTGTTCCAAAAGTAACTTTCTCACTGACAGCATCCACAAGAAATTTGGATTGTAAATTTTGTGGGTGATATTTTATGAGAATGCTGTGAAGTGATCTTAAAACGTTGTTTAAGAAATCAATAAAAAAAAATTATATGAGAAAATTATGTATTTAATATTTTGAAAAATGTAGTCGTTAATCTATCAATACAAATTTTTTTTTTTGTGGGTTCCTTACTTAATATAGGTAGGGTATTCGTTAGTAAGACGTTGTGTTTGGATAAATGATAATTTATCAATAGTTATCTGTAAATATTGGTGACTCCTTGGACGATGGAACAAATAAATCACTCACCATATGAGTGAGTTTTATTGATAATTGGATAAATTTATTTAACAAGTGGAAGGCAGAGATGAAGTCAGTTACCTAGTGTTCCAGTTGTATAAGCATTTTTCAAACTGACCCCAAAATTTTGTGAAAATTTGAACACATATAAGACAATCAATCAACCCTTTTCCCTGCACCAATATCATAAACCCATTCGCGATCTGCTGCTTCATCTCGACAAGTTTAGTTCGCAACAACATCGAAAGCTGTGGCGGGGCCCCGTTTTTCGTCATCATTTCCAATATTCTTTCAATCATTCCAGTTCTTTAATTTAATCAAATTACCAAAACCAAACACATTTTGCATTATATATTTTTATGTCTCAGATTTTCTCAGATTAACAATAGCGTGTCCCTGTAAAAGAAATTCCACATCTATTTTGACCCAGTCTGTCTCAAATGTGTCATTTTTCCTTCTTGATACATTAAAAATAACAAAATAATATTTATTACCTAAATTGCTTTCTTGCAAAAGGTAGCGACTTTGATTGATTTTGTTGCAAGCAATGGAGAATTTGGATTATGGGTACCTAGCATAATCCAAAGAAGTCATACTCTTGTGAAGAATTGTGAGAAGGTTTTTTTTTCTACCTTTTTAAAAAAAAATAGTTTCTAGTGTTGGAACCGGTTCTTCACTCAAACAAAGTTCCTCACTAATCACTCCAAGAATTGAGAAAAGCAAAAATGAGAGAGAATAGAGAAGTGGAAGGCAATATGGTTTCACGAAAAAAACTTCACACACACTTCTTTCTTTATTCACATTTAACATGTATTTATACACTTGTAAGTTAGTCCCATGGACTAAACCAACTCAACAAACTAACTACTTTTACAACTAACACACTAACCCGAAATTAACTAACTTCTCAACACACCTCCCTTAATTTCAGTTTGCACTAATTCATGATATGCAAAGGCATCACTATGAAGTCAAGCATCCCAACTATGTTGGCACCCAAGCTTCAACATTCATTTGCGGCATATCACAATACAACACTCAACTAATTACAACAAGTAAAAATCGAATTGTAGCTAATTCATTTACAAACACAGTTCCTGCCCTTTACACATTCAGTTCACCTTCCTTGATTCGATTTGCTAGAGAACACATTCCTAGCTTGCTCCTTAGAATTTTAAACCTTTCAATCTTCAATGGCTTAGTGAATATGTCGCAATCGGTCTTCGGTCTTGCAATATTCCAGCTCCAAGTTTCCTTTACCAACCCGATCTCTTAGGAAATGGAAACGAGTTTCAATATGTTTGCTTCTTCCATGAGCAACTGGATTTTTGCAAGATTGATTGCTGACTTGTTGTCTACCATCAACTTCATTGGTTTGGATCCCAGCCCAGGTTGGCTCCTTTAATGTAACCTCAAGCCACAATGCTTGCTGGGCTCCGAGGATGCGGCCACATACTCGGCTCACAGAGGACAAGGCCACTATGTTCTCGCTTCTTTGAACACCAAGAAACAGAATCGTTGCAAACACATGAAGACATAAAGAAGTGCTCTTTCTATCCTCTTTGTCACCACACCAATCGAATCGGTGTATCCCACAATTTGACATTTTTACACATCGGTTTATTTGGAAACAGTAAGCCAAAGTCAAGTGTTCCCTTGATGTACCTTAATATCCTTTTGGCTGCAAACATAGTGGGAGATTACGGGCTTCTCCATGAACCTTCTCGATGAGGCCTACTCCATAAGCAAGGTCCGGTCTTGAAGTTACCGAGATATCTCAAGGAACCAACCAATTGCCTATACTTTGTTTCATCTACCCGGTCCTCATTTTCACCTTTTGTTAACCTCAATCCAGTTTCAAGCCGGGAGTTGCTTTTCAGTTGCAATCCATCATGTGGAATTTTTCTAATATGCCGTTGCATATTTCCTCCAGTGCAGAAAACTCCACTTCTTTGTTGGAGTGAACTCCATTCCCAGGAAATAAGTCGCCTTGCCGAGTCGACATCTCAAACTCGCCCATCAATTTTGCCTTGAATTTACGAATCTCATCATCATTGCTCCCAAGTGATCGGTAAGTCATCTACATATAAACACACAATTACTAGATCACCGTTTTTGTGAGACTCTGTATACATACCATGCTCACTTGTGCATTTCAAGAAGTTCCGATTAATGAGGAAAGAATCAATCCTCTTATTCCATGCCCTTGGTGCTTGTCTTAGTCCATCAGAGCCTTCCTTAGTCAGTATACTTTTCCTTCCTTTCCACTGATTTCAAAGCCAGTGGGCTGATCCACATATACCTCTTCCTCTAGAGGTCCATTCGAAATGCGACTTTACATCTAAGCGATGCATTGACCGTTTTGTGACTTGCAATTCTTGTTACTAACTCGATTGTTTCTAAGCGAGCCACTGGTGCAAACACTTCCAGTAATCTATTCCTGGTTTTCGTAGGAATCCCTTGGCCACCAACCTAGCCTTGTGCTTTGCAAGCTGTGCCATCAGGTTTCATCTTGATTCTATACACCCATTTCTTTGCTTATGGATCTTTCTGCTGAGGCAACTCCACCGAGTTCCCAAGTGTGATTCCTCTCGATTGAACTCACCTCCTCTTTCATAGCTTCAACCCATTTTTGATCAGCAATTGCCTCCCCAAAAGATACCGATTCTGTTTAGACAAGGGGTGCTAAATGCACCAAATCTCCTCCGTGTTGATGACATTGTCCAAGCACAATCTCATAGTCATTTAACCTTAGAGGTGGCTGTCTAGTCCTCCGAGAGTTTTCGGGGTTGAGTCACTTGTAATGGTTTCGATTGAGTAATCTGCTCATCATGCAGATTCATCACTACTTATTCTTTGGAATTGCCTTGCTCTCGGCCCCACCATCTGGTCTCATCAATGATCCATCCCTGCTCACCATGACTTTCTTATTCCTTGGATCATAGAGCTTGTAGGCTCCCTTGGATGATATCCAAGGAAGATCATTTGCTCACTTCTATCATCCAGCTTCCTTCTCTCATTTGTTCGGCACATGCTTAAAGCATAGTAGAACCGAATACTCTTAATTGTGACACATTAGGCTTTCTCCCCCTGTCCAAGCCTCTTCGGGTGTGATTTCTTCAAGACCTTTGTAGGACATTTGTTAAGAATGAAGGTTCTTGTTGAGACTGCGCTTCTCCCCATAGATTCTTTGGTAGTTTCTGCCTTTCAACATGCCTCCTTGCCATATTCAATATGGTCCTATTCCTCCTCTAAAGAATTCCATTGTGTTGGGGAGTATAGGGAGCTACCACTTCATGCACTATGCCGCCTTCTTCAGGTCTTTGGAACTCATTAGAGACATATTCTCCACCACCATCAGATCCTTATCACCTTTAGTTTTTCTCCACTTTGTTTTTCCACCATTACTACAAACTTTTTGAATATAGTGAAGCACTTCATTCTTTCTTTTGATAAGATAAACCACGCATTCTAGTGTACTCATCAATGAATGACACAAAGTAACCTGTTACCTCCAAGGGAGTGCACCTCAAATGGTCCACACACATCTGAATAGATCACATCCGGTTTGTTTTCTCGATGCGTGAGGAGCTTTATGCTTGAACACCTTTCTTGGCTGCTGTCAAACAACAGATCATCACATACATGTTTTGGCTGATTCACTTGTAGGAAGGCCTTGAACCATGCCCTTTTTCTGCAACAAATCCAAACTTCAAGTTTAAGTGCCCGAGCCTGTAATGCCACAAACGATCTGCATTATTTACCTGCACCAAAGCACTTCTTTCACATACTTGGATTCCAATCTTGAAAGTCCTATTCTTTGACAAAGGAGCTTTCAAGATTAGTCTCTTCGAGTATCAAACACTTTCATTTGGTTTACTGCGGAGCTCATGGAATAGCCTTTTTCAACCAATTGTCCCGAGCTCAACAGGTTATTCTTCATCGAGGCACATAAAGAACATCTGTTATCCAAGCATGCACACCATCTTTTCTTTGTATCAGCACTTTTCCTCGCTCCTTCTGCTTGTGATCACCGAGTTATCGCTAAACCTCACCCTGGCCTCTTACACTTTCATCCGGTCAACAAACCACTCCCTTCACGCGGACATATGGTTTGAACATCCAAAGTGTCCAAGTACCATTGATCATCTCGAGTCATTCTAATCTTGGTTGTCACCATGAGCAGCACATTATCGCCAGTCCGAATTCCCATCTTGTGCAGTTGTGTTTCTTCATCTTTCTCTACCCTCTTGTTTCTCGCATTCATATTGAAATGGCCATACTTGGCAGTTTGCACTTGATGTTTTTCTTGTTGAACCTCTTCTTGCCCACCCTTTTGGTTGCCTTTGGAATTCTTTTTGTTCCGCTTTCATTGTTGTTGTGATAGAGGCATTCACCTCGACACCATCATCCGAGCCCCTCCACTTCGATTCTTCAATCTTTCTTTCCCCTTCTTGTTCTTGTTCCAAGAACCTCCCTTTTGGCTTGTCCCTGTAAGTGCTTGCGGTGCCTCGTAGTGCATGCATGTGGACTTTGTCAGCGCACCTCTCATTCAATCTCCTGCTCATGAGCCTCAAGAGGTCTGCCAGTTCTTATTTTCATTTTTCAAGGTCCTTTGATTCTTCGATTGCCACCACAATGTGGTCAAACCGAGAGTCAATGACCTCAACATTTTTCACCAATTGTTGATCGGGGAATCGTCTCTTTGCAAGCCTTCATCGGTTGATTAGGGCCTGCATTGTTGAAGAATTCTCACTGTTTTTCTTCTTGGGTCATAAGAACAGATTCTATGCGCTTCTAGAGTTTGCGGCTTCACCTTTTTCACCTTGTCACCATCTCCACAGGCACCACAGAGAATATCCCAAGCCTCTTTGGAAGTCTTGGCCGAGATCTTCTCAAATGAAGTCCAACATTGGTGGATCAGAAGAGAGCTTTGTTATCCCTTTTCTTGATCTCCTTGACACAGAGATTCATGTGCCTTCGATGCTCCCCTCTTCTTGGATTCGTTTTTCACCAAATCAAGCACTTCTTGGAATCCAAAATGACTTCCATCTTTACGCTCCGGTGATCAAAGTTCTTGCCATCAAGCATGGGCAAGTTAGGGAAGCGAACCGTTGATCCAAATCATCCTTTTGTCACTCCCGAAGAGAATGGCTCCTTCTCTCTTTTCGTCCTGTGATCCTTCTCGACCTTTGCACGGATCCCTTTCGCTGTGCTCTAGATACCCAATGTTGGGCTCGGTTCTTCACTCAAACAAAGTTCCTCACTAATCACTCAAGAATTGAGAAAGCAAAAGATGAGAGAGAATAGAGGTGGAAGGCAATATTGGTTTCTAAAAAAACTTCACACACGCTTCTTTTTCTTTATTCACATTTAACATGTATTTATACACTTGTAAGTTAGTCCCACATGGACTAAACCAACTCAAACAAACTAACTACTTTACAACTATAACACTAAGCTCAAATTAACTAACTTCTCAACATCTATAATATTTGAGATGGATTTGCACTTCCACCCCTAAAATGTTGAGACCAGCATCTGTTGGGAACAAAATACAATAGCTTGCCCCTTAACGTCCTTCTTTTTCGGCAGAGTAGATAGGTGCTTAGTGGTTTGTTGATCGAGAGAACTAATAACCTTATTCCATTCCAGCGGTTATAATGCAAACAACTATTTACATGTATCTACCCTCAAGATTTTAAATTTATAAATAATGTATTTTATTTATCGATATAACATGTGATTTTGACTATCATATGGGTGAGGATTTATTTGCTCCCCAACCCAATCGAAAATATTAATGTAAATTGTTGTTGGTGAGGCTATTGGTCAAAAAATCCAAATGGAGAAGAGCAAACGCCAGTATGAGTCTCGTCCGTCTGATGCATCGCTTGCAACCGACTATTGAGGGTCCCAGGATCTCCGTTGTTTCACGTGGCAATGGCAATACAGTATATCTCGCTGCCCCAACATGGAGGCTAAGAATATCTCTTTCTCCTCTCTTATATTTATCTGTATTTTGTACGAGTTGTACATGTATTCTTTCTTGTACACTCCATGTGTATTTATTTGCAAGGAGGGGGTTAAGATGAGGGCAAATGTAAAATGGATCCGTACAGTACATCCCAAGTATTTTGGTGGCAGCTCAATGGTTGTCAACTATGTCAACCTCAACCGTTGATGACGAAGGATGTATTATTTGAGCGATGTGTGGATATAAATCCATGATGTGATATATGTTTTTTTACCCCATATATTTTTGTCTTGTACTATGGGACTATAAAATATCTCAAAAAATAAAAACGTCTAAAATAATATCTCAATTTTAGTACAAAAATCATTCCTCACAAAAATGGGTCTCTTTTGTCTTTGACACTTCTGTACACTTCAAACTTCAAGGACTCTAATAAAAAAATATAACATCTTATTCAATCATAATATGTTATATTTGTTGCTTTATTTGTACGTGAGGTTTGAACGACTAAGGTCAATGAAAGTAAAATAAGAATAATCCATAAGTTCATAACAGGAAATTAATTTATGCATTATTATTGGGCCATGTATGTAAATAGTTCGGTACGTCCATATGGATAGTTTGGAAGAAGAATTTTTTTGTGTCGGTAGCCAATTAGAATATAAAAATAGTTATATTCTTTTTTTCCAGTCATTAAATAGTTAAATTTATTGTATTTGAATTTAATATATTTATTTATATTTTTCTTCTCATTCTTTTTTTTGGTACTCTATTTTTCTTCTCATTCTATCACCTCATTAGATAGAAACTAAGGACATTATATGCTCTGGCTGCTGGGATTTGCTCAAAAAATTCCCATGTAAGGATATATTTATATACTAGGTGTAATGTTAAACTAAAAGAGAAAAAAGGAAGGGATTTTTCATATGGATCGTTTTTAGGTATGGATGCAAAAATCAAGATGAAAAGCATATGATTTTTAATATAATTTGTAAGTGGAATGATCTAAAGAAAACCTAAAAGTGATTGAAGTGGTTTATGAAAAAAGTGAGCCATATCTCTAGACAAACTTTCTCACCAGGCCGAGGAGATTTGAGTTCTATTTTTTTTGAACCGACCCGGAGAGTTGAATTTATAATCATCATTTGGGAAAATCTTCACCTAACCACAACCGATCACAAGGATAGTACACAACTTTGTTTGTAGGAATACCCCGATCAAAGACCAAAAAAATTGATCTATCTTGAAAATTTCACCCTCATTTTTAACTTCATGCCAAACATGTTTTTTAAAAGAAATAAATAGTTAAATGACATTATTATATTTGTGGTTACAGTTTAAAATATGTAATAAGCGGGAAAGATTCCAGCAGTTAAGTAAAACTTAGACTTCAAAAAGGCGTATGAAACAGCGTCATTCGATGAATCACTTAAGTCAACTGCATGGTTTTATAAAAACCAGGCGTTAAAAGTGATCTTTGGTCACTTTGCGTAAGTTGTTTATACAACCCGGCGTTAAAGGAGCATATTTGCGTCGGTTGTCGGTTTGCATAAACAGATGGCGTCAAAGACAGTTATTTTCCCTATGTTCATGAATGAAATTGGATAAAACGCCGAGGATCACTAGGTAATTGCTTCTGAGATCTCATTTGTGTTTTCTTCCGACTTCACGACTCTGTTCATTCCTAATCTCTCTCAAGTCCCTCGTCTCCATTTCATTTCACAAGCATATAAGCTTTCTTAGTTTTCCAATATTTCATTTCTTTACACTCCCTGGAACACCAGCCCGGAGGCAGTGAGTCACTCCAATCTTTCGTTCTCACTCACTATCTCGTTCTGATGTTGCAAATGGGGCTCCATATCCTACATCTAGCAGAATTCTGACGGGCCATGCTTGATCTAATGCAGCAAATGGGAGATGAAGCATCTCTTGGTGTCTTCTTCATAGATATTTCTTCAAGTGCCAGATCTTCAAGCGCTAGATGATTCTTTGCGACCGATGACCGCGATTCTGCAGGCGGCATACGTCTCATGGGTCCATCATGCCACCACACGGCGCTGACCAAGCTCTTGTGTTAGATCTATCAAACATGTTTTTTTGGAGTGTTCATTATTCCTCACCAGCTTTGCTGCTATTTAATTCTGTTAGCCCTTGATTCAGATCTACTTGGTAGTTTGGATGGGGTTTAGATGAAGATCACTACTTCAAGGAGATCTGCTTCAAAAATGATGCACGTGATCCACCGAGATCTTATCAAGAGATAGTCTTCCATTATCTTCAAATTCGATGTTTATCTTTGTTGTAAAGTTTTAGTTACACCTATGTTTCTTTTTACTAGTTCTTTGTAAAAGTTGGATTTTTATGTGTTTCATTCTTGCTGATTTGCCACATTGAGGCTTTCTATTATTGTGTGTTTTCTTTTGATTCCACATTATTAAGTTTGGATTTTATGGCTTTATATACATTTTGTTGAAAGTTTGGTTAAAAAAAAATTACTTATAACATCAGTTGAACTCCTATTTATTGCGGCATTCTCATGTTCACTAACATAGGTTAAAATAAATAACAGCAATTCAAAGGTTAAACTTTCACGTCTGCTCTAATAGCGTCACATATTTTCTAAGCGTTCACAGCAATTTTATTAACGTAACCCTTTTACAGCGATTGTTGAAACCTAGATCCATGGAGGCAAAATAATAGGTTTATAAATAAAACCCCTAATTTATTAAAATTCAATTTAATTATACAAAATATCAATCTCACTTATTAATTGAAGCATTTGAAAGCCATCCCCCCCATTTTTCCGTGTTACCATTACAACAGTCATCTCCGTTGTTGGCAGCAGGATACGATTTTCGCAGTTGTTTTTCCTTTGTTTTCTTGAGTATTCTTTCTCTTTCAATAGTTTTCTCATATATGAATTCAAAAATCCAACTCGAAGATCATATGCTTAAAACTGGAGGTTTATTCCATTTGGACCAACATCTATTAATTTTCTATTATTAGTAAAACAGATGTAACTAGTTCCCCCATCACCAATGGGACTACGAAGATAAATGGTCAGACAGGGTTTATCTCATTTTAAATGGGTTACTAAAAATATTCCACCACATAGCACATTAGTTTGCTATTTTTATATATTTTCCGTTTCTCGCACTGTATTACTTCTTCATAATAACCTATGGGCTTGTAGTCCCCGCGTTTAAACTAGAAGTAAATTGTTGATCAAACGTGTTGGCCCATATACTGTTATCCGTCTATTCAACTCTAATTATTAAATATGTTGTAAAATGACGTGTTGAAATTGTGTCTACACAGGAATTTCCTTCTAAGACAGATCGATGAGAATGATGAATCAACCAACTAGCATGAGCTGGCACCATTGACCTTAGTTGTAAGTTGCAGCATATACGAGAAGTATATTTTTCTGTATCATAATTTTTTGTTTTATTTTCATGATTTTAGATCAAATAGTTGACAAACTTATTTAAAGTCTATGATATATTATAAGCAATACTTTAGTTTATTATTGCTATATTTTTTTTGTACACTGTTATGTCACATATCTCCAAGCATTGAAGCTTGAATTGGTATTATTTTCTTTTATTTTTGCAAGCAAATAGCCAATGTTGGCATTAATTTAAAATATAAGTGAGAAGAAGACACGAGCTAGGAGAAGGAGGGTGGATAAAATGTCCATGTTGGAGGTTATAGGGCAACCTTTTTCGTACAACTAACAAGGTTAAGTTGAAGTTGCTTTCTGATGTTTTCTTTTTTTGTTATATAGGTCTATATATTTCTTTCCCTTTTTTATTTTTTGGTTTAACCAATAATTAATATTCTATATACCTGATTCTCTCTCTAGTTTGTAGTCTCCGACTTCAAATCAAGTTCCACATTTTATATTATATTCAATGATTACATTTTGAATAATGATTTGTGTTCAACTTAATGTTATAAACAATGTCCAGTCATTTCTTTAAATTACCAAAAGCCAAGAAGTGTAGGCAAACTATCCCTGCCGGAAAGGCTTACACTGACGACTGGCAGAGGATATGAATGATACATAACTTACACAAGTATTTCACTTTCCCAGTTCTTTATAGATATAATAATTATATATTGTACCCATTGGAAATTCTGAGACTGATGATATAATCTGAATGTGGTCTGACTTTATAACGGGAGATAACTCTCATTCCATAAAAACTAGCTTTTGCATTGGTTTAGAATCCAAACCCAAATTGTAGAAGTACTCTAAACTATTTTCTTTGGTGTGATACCCAAAAACATTATACACATTAAGGTTGGAAAACTATCAAAATAATTCCATTATTTATATATGTTCTAAACCTTATCAAAAATAATAATTATATTTCTAAAGAACCATGCTGGAAAAAAAAAAAAAAAAGTAAGACTATGTTTACCAAAAAAATATATAAATAAGACTATTATAATTAACAGAATTATGAAACCTTGCTGGTTTTATGACGTAGGAATAGCGTGAACGTGAAACACGCGTTGGATGACCTACAATGTTGCCAAACATGTGTTTGATTGATTAGTAGAAAATAGGGTTCCTTTCATATAGCACTTTATTCGTGTGAAAAGTTATATAAAATTGAAGTATGTTAAATTAAAGTTGATGGAATCAGTAATGTATTCCACTACTAAATACTCCATATCATCAAATAACATGTATTGAATATTTTATCTGTAACTATTAACCGGGTATATTGTACTCGACGTAAGAATTTAGCGTTTTTAGACAACTACATATGAATGGAAAAATAAATAAAGAAACTGTTAATGAAATGATTAGAAGGTACTTGGGAATTAATACGGTACCCTTATGGAAAGGACCTTGCCGTATCACCCCTCGATGTTACGACAAAATATTAAAGCATTCAGCTGATATAGTGCTGCACAAAGACATGAATATATAGTACGGAGGAAGAGGATTCCAAGTGGCTTGAAGGGTGCCATGCTATGTGGCAGGACTTTTTTAATCCAGAAGGGGTTTTAATTCACCCTGCACAACAAATTCAGGAGGAGGATTTTCACAATACAAATTAAACAATACCAATGGGTGGGAGACTGGTCCTTTTTAAACCATTGGAAGAAGGGTGCAATTGAGTCTTCTGTGGGCGAGTGAACAGTTGGGATCATCAGCTTCAGTTGAATCATTTCTACCTTGGAAGCAAGATGGTTTCGGAAGAAGGCCTGTATGGCTTAATATTAGTAGTAGTATCCATGGTTGGAACTTTTTCGTGAACCTGGATGAAAGCACTTTCAATGGACGAGGCTTGATGTTGGAAGGGTGTTTGCCACTGTATCTTCCCCTGAGGCAGTAAGCCAGGGTTATCAACATTCTTATTGATGATACCATCTTTAGTGTACACTTATTGGAGGAGGTGTTAGGTGTGGGACGTTCAAACTAGTCACATACTGTGCTATTCTAACCGGTGAAGAAAAGCTCGCCGGACTCCTTTTCTTGATGCGTCCCCAGCAGCGGCTTGACTCGACTATGGAGAAGTAGGTGATTAGGTGGGATGGGATCCAACTTGGATGGACGGGTTTTTAATTCAATTTTTATCAACCAAAAGAAAACATTGGAAAAAGGAAAGGAAGTCTAAGTAGGGTGGCTAACTCCTCGGTCTAATCGACTCGAATAACAAGGCTTTGAGGAATCTGTCGGTTGTGACTTCTTTTTCAGCGTTTTCAATGTATCTCTTCATGGAGTTCCTATAGTAAATAGGGTTATTAGTTGAAGACCCAGAGATCTAACAAACTTTGTTGGTTGTCCCGTGAAAGAGACTTCGACATTCTCTCTCTACTGGTCTACGCTTATCAAGAAGAACAGGAAATTCTTCTCTACCAGCGGCCTCGGTTATCGGAGACGAGACCGATTGGAATGCATCGAACATGCTTTATTCCTATTGCCTACGGTCCTTTCACGAAAAGGTAATTGTACTCGGCAAAGTAAAAGCTTCTGCCGCAACTACGATATGGCCGTTCACGATGCATAAAGCCATGATCCTTCAAGTTAGATTACAACCAACGTTCTAGCCCATTAATGGCTGCCCGGAAGCGACTCTGTTGCATTTAATGAGTTACGCTTGAAGCCAACATACGAGGAGATATAACGGATCTTAAATGCTTTGAAGGACTATGAATACGAAGTCATTGAAGATGAAGACGCAGAGAATACTTATAGCATTAAAGAGCCATTACTCTGCGCATTAATATCTTCATTCTTTCATTCTATATTCTTCAATCATTTGAAGTATTCATACTTTCCTAAGCTTTACATTTAAACCACTCTCAAGTGTTGGTGGCTCTTCTATCATCTAAGTTGTATTTTTACAAACCAAATTCTCAAACAAATGCGAGTGATCTGAAGAGACTAGGTGTACAAGAATACTTGTCTTGGAATGCGAAGAGGCTAAGGTGTGCAAACAATACTTGGAGTTTGTAACATGATGGAGTTATAGTGGATAGAGCTTGGTGCTACCAAGGACTAGAGTAGCTCTTTGCTTTGAATAGTGAACGGGATAAATTAGCGTGTCAATATCTTTCCTTGCAAACTCTTAGTTAGCCCGGTTTTCTTATCCATTTATCAAATGGTGTGTTTGCCTTAATCAAATTATTTAAATTTCCATCAGACGGTCCACTGTGTGTCAGAGTATCTTTCCGCACAAATGAACCAAACCACGTATCACGAAAGGTTTTTCAACTTTGTTTAAATTGATAAGCAAATTCAACCCCCATTCTCATGTTTATAGTTGTCTATTTCGGATTGTTCGGGAGGTACTGACCTTGGGTAATAAAGAATTCGTCGATGAAGAGGGTGTGCCACGTCATGAGGCTTTTTTAAAGATACACTACGAGAAAATACGTGAGCCATACTAGTCGAGTATGTTGGTGCATTGTAAGATCACCACCCCATACCTGAGCTACCACTACTGCAAAAGGGTTTTAATAACACACGTTCAATAACGTTTTAATAAGAAGCTATTTAAAAATAGACGGAAGGCTTTTTAATGGGGATTTTTTTCCAAGGAAAGCGTTGTTGTTCCTTATCTAAGACAACGGCTCCTAAGGAAGTGCTGTTGGTTTATGGATAGGAATAGGTAGCTTCCCTTGAAGAAGCTATCTTAAGTAATAAATAGATAGTGTTTCCCCGAGGAGTATTATCATTCACTTATCCAAAGATAGTGTTTCTACGAGGTAAGCGTTGTCTATTCCTTTCAAAAATAAAATACGTTCTCTCTCCCCGCTCCAAAATCTTTTACCTCAATATTCTAAAAATTCATTAGAACCTGGTTCTATTTTCTCCCTTTCCCTTCAACCACCCTAAATCCCGCTAAAGCTATTTTTGTTTTTCTTTTATTATTATTTTGTTTCCCATTTCTCTGTGGTATCTCTTAAATTCCGACTCCCTTTCTCCCCAATTTCAGATTACGCTTCCGCTCGATTGTTAGGGTTTCGATTACCTTTCTCTCTTCGTGGAGTTTGAGACCTGAGATTCGCCTCCACAGTGGCAACCCAATGAAGATGCCACGCCCGTGGGAGGTAGCTGGTGCCAGATTGAGGTGGTGCGGCGGCGAGGTCGGCCATACGGCGGAGGTGTCAACATCAACATTAGATGTTCCAATGGTTGAAGTTTTAGTTCAAATTATTGCCAGATCCCGTCGGATCCTTCAAGGGAGATTGTTCTTCATAACAACGACATCCCCAGCCGACAATGTCTACCGGTTTACGAAGGGAGCCGGATTCTCAAAGGACGATCAACGGCTCCAAAGCTATGAGTACGCACCCGATCTTGCTATTTTCGATATCTTCATCCAGGTATTAGCTTCCCCTGTGCAAATACCCCCAACCAGCACCACAATCGCCAGATCCTCAGCGGAGTAAGTTCTTGGACTATAATTTTCTCCTCAGAATCCGTTATTTGAATCTCTTTTTGAGTTATCTTCTCTGCGGTGGATGGTTATTCACCGACAACAAAACTTTGTGGAAGTTATGACTGCATTGCCACTCTTGTCCCCCAGATTGGTAATCCGAAAACCCCTTGCATCTTCGGGTTGCCAAGAGTGAAGGGTATGATTACGTACTTTGTTTCTTTATTATTAAATACGATTAATAGTTTTTATCTGTTTACTCTTTATCTTTTTCACTTTTGAATTTCTTTAATAAAACATTCGCGAAGGTTTGGAGATGTGAAACTTGTTACTTTTTGATGGGATGGTTTTTTAAAGTTTGTTTGTGTTATCTATGTTGCGGTGCTATTATAGATAGATGTGGCTTTAATAGTGAGAGAATTATTCAGCTGTTGCAAGCGTTTAGGGTGCTCAACATGGTAAGGAGAATTAGATGAAACCTCTGTAGTTCAACATCTTCCAATAATGAAGTCAAGCAGGGTGGAAAAAGCTGGCCCTGGCATTCTTGGTGTCGATCTTGGAAAGAAAGGATTTGGAGCAAAGCGTAACTTGGTGATTGCTCAGAAACTGATAGAGTGAAGAAAACTTAGGTCTTCACGACCTAGCGAGCGATTAATTAAAAATGAACAAAGTTTCACGACCTAAATCCAGCAATGTTTTCATGGATTCATTCTTGTGTTGAAGACTGTATGGATTTCTCCTAGAGGTTTATAATTTATGTGTTAGGGTACTTGAGAACCTGAAAGATTGTATTGTTAGAGCCCTTGTGAATCTTTGTTGAGTAGCCCGGCATTGTTATTATCCACTAACCAGTGAGTATGGTCATGTGATAATTGGGTAGAAATTACTAATTTTTAACTTTATGATTAGTTTGACAAATGTGATATTATCTCAAGATATATGATTTTGATGCCATTGTACATGATTTCAGTATTAAGATATTTGGAAACTTACATTCATCACGGAGTTAAAGATGTAGATGTTGATGGATTGGACTCATGGAAGAAACATTGTATTTTCAAGTGCGACTCCTTCGGTCCAACATGCTTAGAAGGGACCTTGTGATATTTCAACATTTGTCATTATTGGGGCTCTCCAAGGGCTTGAGAAGCTAAAGAAGCTATTTCTTAAAGCTCTAGGTATGAATCCTGCTACAATCCTTAAATGTTTTTGGTTCTTCGGGACAATTGGTTGTAGGATTATTTTAGCCAATCACGTATCTGTATGTGTATCTCTTTTCTTGGGTTATTGTAGAATTTTGAGGGTAGGACTTGGAAGTTTATTTTTTAACCTTTGTTTGATACTATGCGCGATTGTGAAGAGAGACTCAAGATTAGTGAATTATCGGATAAATGTCAAAATTCGGCCAGTCAAACTTGTGTAAACAGCAAATTTTTCCCTTTTTGTTTT